>JAFEMH010006499.1:0-121737 GCA_022495995.1 Adenophora triphylla var. japonica
CAAAAAGTATTAAGGTTCTAGAAAGGCAATTGGATTTTTGCTGCATGGGGAAAATAATCTGCCAAATGCCCTCTAAACTTGAGTTATTTGCATCAAATCAAGATATGTACCTCTCTTCTCTCTCTCTCTCTCTCTCTCTCTCTCTCTCTCTCTCACACACACATACACACACAAAAAAAAAAAAAAAAAAAAGAAAGTAACGTGCTTGGTATTACTCCTGTTGCCTGTTGTCTGTTGACTCTTGACATTTGTATCTGCATCCACAAATTATAAAGCAGGCTAGTTTCTTGTATGTGAAGTTGTAGGCTATTAGACTACCAATGGAACTTTAGGTCTTCTATATATGTGTTTCTGATATAATATGACATTTGTAGTGTGTTATTTGCAATGAAGTGTTCAATTATTTTGTATTCCCTCCACCCCGTGATAATGAATGTCCAAAACGATTTTCAAAATTTACTCTTGATCATCAAGAGCAAATTTGATTTTTTTTTCCATTTATTTTAGGACGCAAGGAGTAGTTTTTGCATGCAATTTATGGTCACCAAAACCACATATAAACTGCTCTCTTTCACACATATTTTATAATTACGGATTTTGACTTGGTTGATTTCAGAAATCTGAATATGAGCAGAAGAGTGGCAAATCAGCTGGGCATTGATAGGATCCTCACGATCACGATTCTTGAAACTGGAATTTCCGTCTTAGTGGACTCCTACCTAAGGGATGAAAAAGTTTGATCTTGAAGCTTCTTTATTCCTAGCTACCCTTATACCATGGCAAGAGTTTTGTATCAGATCCTTGAGAAAAAAAGCATTGTTGGTAAAACAACTTAGCAAATTATCTTTGAAATATTTCATAAAAATAGGATATGGATATATCTAATCCAGATTGCATATTCGTACTGAATCAGCAAAAGCATGTACACTGGAAATTCTCAAAACTATGTTTTTCAGACTTCTCAAAACCTGCAGTCACCTAGCATTTATTTAGTTATTCTCAATCTTTTGGAGCGAGAACCAGAGCAAGCAGTCAAGCGCTCCCGCCCCCAAGTAAACAATAAAACAAAAAAAATGATAAAAATAAATATAAATATAAGGAAAACAAGATGAATGGCCATTATTAAAAAGAGTGCATCACACTCTTGAAAATACAGGATACAATACGATAGTTTGCACATATAGTAGTCCTTGCTAATCAAGTTCTTCAGGCTTGGAAACTTGATAGGTTATGATTTTCTGAAGTTTAGGACCTCAAGAAGGTTGGATTTAGAATAACAAGTAGAAAATTTGTTTGTTACAAAGAGCTTATTCATACCAGCACTGTAACAAGGTCTCGTCCGTAGCCATTTCACTAGTAAAGACGGGCCATTTCACTAGTAAAGACGGTACGTAATTCACAGGCTACTTAGACATGGCTGCTCCAGATCCTTGGTATTGGTATTGGTATTGTCAGAATTGCCAGCTTCTGTTTCTGACTCGGAACCAGTTTGATTTGCATCTCCACCATCTATTGCCAAAAATAATGACATGTGAGCCTATATGAAGAGGAACAATATATGGTGCCTCAGAGTGTGTGTGTGTGTGTGTGTGAGAGAGAGAGAGAGAGAGAGAGAGAGAGAGAGAGAGAGAGAGAGAGAGAGAGAGAGAGAGAATATAAAAGAGATTAACAACTTGCAGTATAAGAAAACTTTTGAAAATAATGTACGAGTTTAATACAAAATATTTTTCAAAGTTGCGCTGAAAAATACGGCATAAAGATACGAAAACTGTAAAAATACTTCTAAACGTTGGTACAGGTATAGTACAAATATCAATAAAATATACGGACATTATATTTTATGTAGATGAACTAATATTTTTATTAAGTTTTAGTGTTAATACATTAATATATTCATTTAATACAAGTGACGATTTCATTTCAACAACACATATGACCCCTTCAAACTAATGATTGTTGCTTCTTCTCAAGAATATGAAGAGGTCATAACTTTATAAAAATTCCCTATGTTCCCCTTATTTACTACCAGTTGCTTCTCTAACAAAGACTAAAAAGCATCCAAATACAATTTTATAGCCCAAAACTCTCTCTAAACACAACTCTCACCCACAAACACACAATAAAAATGTCCCATTTGCCCATTGACCTTTGACTTTGATTGATATTCTGAGCTGGCCTTGGAGAAGGTATAAACTTTGAACTTTTCTTCAACAAAAAACTTCGTTGTCAATAATTTTGTTGAGCCAATAATCAACCAAAACCTAGTACATTGTAAGAAAGGTAAAGTGGTCCAGACATTCCATTTGCTATGCCCATTGGCCTAATGGGTATATTGTAACTCTTTATTAATTTATGATTGCCCATGCCCTTCTCTCAACAACTCCTACAAATAGGTTGCTAATGCAGATCTCAAATTAATTAGCTCAATTCATATCATTTTGTTTCAGAACACATCATGGCCAAGGTATTGCAACAATTTCAGTTTACGTCTTTTTCCAAAGAATCTTTTGCATAGTTCTTTAAACGTCTACGTACGTCTAACTTTTTATTTCATGCAGAAAACGGTGATGAGAGTTAATATGAACTGCCCAAAATGCAAGAGCGAAGTACTAAAAGCTGTCACCAAGCTTTCAGGTACATTCATGCTTGGTTTGGCCTAATGCAAATAATTAGAAATGATTCGGAAACATTTTTTTTTTTCACAGAATTCTAGTTGGCAGTAGCTAATTGGATACTCAGTCTGTACATGGAATTCCGAAAAGGTCATTGGAACTAATATTTGCTTAATGAATAGGTATTGATCAGGTGACAGTGGATAGTGAGAAGGGAATATTAACTGTTATAGGAGATGTTGACCCTGTGCTAGTCACAGTTAAGGTCAGGAAGACGGGAAAGACTGTAGAAATGGTGAGCGTTGGACCACCAAAGAAACCTGATTCACCAGCTAGTTCGGCTAAATGGATTTCTTGCCCTCCTCCTCCTCCTTGTGGTTGTCGGCTTGTTGCTGTCAGCTATCTCCCTTCCTATGATGATGGCTTGTGCACTATCCTCTAACAAAGATTTCGCTGCAAATCTTACGTGTCATTGTTCTTTTGGTCCAAGCACAGATAGAAATAGATACCTGGTTTATGTTTTTACTTCTATTTCTTTTGGCTGATTATAGTCTTTTCTTATATATATTCTTGAGTTAAATGCTACGGAGTATTATTGCCATGGACCGGCTGTTTAAATATAGATTTGAATCTATATTTAAACAGCCGGTCCATGGCAATAAAACCTTTGAATAAAACCTTCAGAATGGCGCGCCATGTTTTTCATAAATGTTTATTGGAACTTTGGAATAATGGTAAAACAACTTAGCAAATAATCTTTTAAATATTTCATAAAAATGATTAAGTAGGATATGGATATATTCGTACTAAATCACAAAAGCATGTACACTGGAAATTGTCAAAACTAAGTTTTTCAGACTTCTCAAAACCTGCAGTCACCTAGCACTTATTTAGTTATTCTCAATCTTTTGGAGCGAGAACCAGAGCAAAGCAGTCAAGCGCTCCGCCCCCAAACAATAAAACAAAATGATAAAAAATATAAATATAAGGAAACAAGATGAATGGCCATTATTAAAAGAGGCACCACACTCTTGAAAATACAGGATACAATACGATAGTTTGCACATATAGTAGTCCTTGCTAATCAAGTTCTTCAGGCTTGGAAACTTGATAGGTTATGATTTTCTGAAGTTTAGGACCTCAAGAAGGTTGGATTTAGAATAACAAGTAGAAAATGTGTTTGTTACAAAAGAGCTTATTCATACCAGCACTGTAACAAGGTCTCGTCCGTAGCCATTTCACTAGTAAAGACGGTACGTAATTCACAGGCTACTTAGACATGGCTGCTCAGATCCTTGGTATTGGTATTGTTATTGTCAGAATTGCCAGCTTCTGTTTCTGACTCGGAACCAGTTTGATTTGCATCTCCACCATCTATTGCCACAAATAATGACATGTGAGCCTATATGAAGAGGAACAATATATGGTGCCTCAGTGTGTGTGTGTGTGTGTGTGTGTGTGAGAGAGAGAGAGAGAGAGAGAGAGAGAGAGAGAGAGCTTGGAAACATCTGCAGAAAATGTGGGAACGGGTGGATTTTACCTTCATCTTCACCTGCAGGGGCATAAGCTGAGCGTCTTGAACGAACTTGCTGGTGGGGTGTTGGCTAATACAAATATAAAAGAGATTAACAACTTGCAGTATAAGAAAACTTTTGAAAATAATGTACGAAGTTTAATACAAAATATTTATCAAAGTTACGCTGAAAAATACGGCATAAAGATACAAAAACTGTAAAAATACTTCTAAACGTTGGTACAGGTATAGTAAAAATATCAATAAAATATACGGACATTATATTTTATGTAGATAAACTAATATTTTTATTAAGTTTTAGTGTTAATACATTAATATATTCACATATATATTCAAAATATTTATTAATTTTATTTTTTAGGCTCAGAAGTCAATTATTTGTGTGTTCTAAAAAAATATAAAAACTATATTTTTCACATTTTGTAGTAAAAAAATCATATTATAATTACTTATTGTTATATTTAATTAATTTTTAAAAATATTAATAGTATAAATTAAATATTTTAAATGATAAAATTATTTTAACTTTTTGTATAAAGTGGAGTTTAATACGTGGAGTATAATACGTTTAACGTTTTTTACGTGTACTATACGGTTTTACTCAAAAGTACAAGTATTTTTAATTAAGTTTGGTTGAAGTACGGAAAACAAAAGTTTTTTTCTATTATTCGTACACACGTGTATTATACGCATATTAAACGGGAAAAAACTAACTATGATAAATGGCACTAACAAAATGTAACAAATACCTGCAATTTTGGGCGGAGTGCCTCCAAGGGCCCTTTGCTCTTCTGTGCTCCTTGCTGTTATACGTTGCAAAAACCAAAGCCATTTTATTAATATTAGACTTAAAAACATGCCACCTTAGCAACTAACATAATGTGTCCATCCCTCAAAGAAAGAGATTGAGTAAACTGATTAAGTACCTTTCCTAATGCCCAATCAGCAGAATCAAAGAAAGCTCGTTCATGATCCTGGATGTTGTTCGGCAAGAGTCGAGGAGTAAGTCAACAGACCCCAATGAAAACTAATACTCTGACTATAGTCTTGAAAGCAGAATCATGGAGATTACCTTTGATATTAATGGAGTTTTCTTTGGTAATAATCCTCCATACTTTTTCTTGATTACTTCCTCCTGAATAATCATAATAATGATATAAAACAGCATTTCATACAAGCAGGATCCAAAAAGTTCAATCAACGGAAACACTTCCAAGTTTCCAGAAAGTTTTAAACAAACACCCTAAGTTTTAAATAACAGAATCATAATAATATAGAAACAACCTTTTATGCAAGCAGGATCCAGAAGTTCGATCAAGGGGAAACTTCAAAGTTCCTCGAGAAGTTTAAACAAATATTCTCTAGCAAATTTATAATGAGTGATGCAGAAGCTAGGTGTTTACCTCTTGCTCTGAGGGAGGGCATGGCGTTTTCTTCAGTTGAATCTGAATGTTTTAGGTCTTCCACATTAGGATCATTGTCCGCTTGAACTTTTGGAGTATCATCAACAAGATCAACCGCCTTGGCACCGCCACTGGTTGCTTCCAGACGCCATATTAGGTCTAATTGCCTAACTGCAAAACAATTCAAGGGATGCTTTTTTGTTTATAATTATGATTCTATAAATGAAGGCGGCATTTTTTTGTGCAGTGTATGAATCTTACATTTTCAAGTGATTTTGTGGGTCACAAACACAAAGAGTACCTCATTTCTAATTGAGAAAGAGTGATGAAAATGACTAGTTGTGATTCTTATTTTACAAGAACGTAAGGACATTTCATTTCAGATCTATAGAAGATGAACTATATCATTACAACAATTCTTAGAATATTGACGAAAAAGGGGTTTAGATTGGAACAAGGCGGAGAAAAGATATTGGAAATATTTTGGTCATTCATTTTGTGACGGAGGGAGTGGTACCTACCAGTCTGCTAAAACTAACAGAGTGCCACTTCCTATTTTGGAACACTTCACTTAATGATCCTTCTTGAGAAATTTGACTTAGATTTTTTTTTCTCCAAATTTAAGCTTCTAAAGTTGACTTAAAATGAAGACAATTTATTACAAATCAAATTTAATCCTAAAATATTGGACTTTCAGATGTGGCTTCATTAATATGAATACTTTGACTTAAAGGGTCTCTCAATTGAAACGAGAACTTTTCAAATAGAAAAAAGATCATTGTAGCCAATTTACAGTGAACAAACGAATAGAAGCAAAAGAAATTAATTCATCAAACATAGATTACATATACTCCCTCTGTCCCGCTACAAACTGCACATTTTCCTCATTCGGCGTCCCAATACAAACTGCACACTTCCTAAAATGGCAAAGAATCTTTACTATTCCCTCCACTCATTCTCTCTCCTACATTATTTTAATACTCACAACACCATTATAATTTACTATTCCCTCCACTCATTCTCTCTCCTATTTTACTTTTACACTCACAACATTTATATCATTATTTTTTTCCTTAATCCATCGCGCAAATAATAAGCTAATGCGGTTTCTACCGGGACGGAGGGAGTAGAGGATAAATTGCTGTTTTGGCCATTATATGAAACATCTTCAGACAACAATAAACTTGAAACTTAGATACTCATGACAATGTCAATTTCAAGTGCAACACCGAAACTGACACCACATATACAAGCAAACCAGCAAAACTGCAGAAAGCACTTCTGATTATTTCTCGAGTAAACTTCAACTAAAAATCTCTTATCAAGAAACAGGAAAATCACATTCCAATTCAAAATAGAACACCCTTAATTGGGTTTCATTTGGGCAAATAAAAGACCAAACAAAAACACAGAACACACACACACATGTCTAATAACTAAAGCTTTGAATATACTCCATCCATTTCATTTCAATAGTCCACTATTCATTTTATTTTATTTTATTTTTGATGTTTCATATCAAGAGTCCACTTTCACATTTAGCTTTAAATATTTATTCTTTTTCTCAATTTTTTTTCCTTTCATATTCAAGATAGGACAGTTTTATTGCATATTTTAGAAAACAAAATTATAAATTTATTACAAATTATGAGAAATACAAATGTGTACAAGCACAAAATTAGTAAATCAAACTTCTAAACGTGGTTACATGGAACGAAGGACGTACAAGCTAATCTTCAAAGTGAAAATCCAAGCAACCAACAACCAATACAAAATCGCTAAGAATAGAACCAAGCATAAGAATCTTGCTTTCAATCCCTGACATGCAAAAAATAACTGGAAATACGCCCAGCTAATATCTACTTATTTCATTAATTTCAGAAAAAAAAAAAACCACAAAATTTTAAAGAAATCTCTAAATAAACCAATACAATACTACAATTCAATTCAATATAAGGTTAATTAATTAATTTCAAATTAGTTAAACAAAGACAAACCATAATCACGGATTTGATACAAATTAGCAATCATAAATGGGCAATAAAGTATAATCGACGGTGGCCTTACCTGAAACGATGACCGATAATAATCCGGCGGAGATTGAAAGTTGTTGGGAATCTAGATTTGCTAAAAGTGGTAACAACACCGCCAACTGAAACCCAGAGGTTGCGTTCCGTCCCATTTCCGACCAGAGATAAAAAAAAAAAAAAAAAAAGAAAATTCGCCAATTTGGTCTGACTTGTTCACATGGGCTAGCTTAACCTCATTCTTGGCCCAATAATCAACTGGGCTTAGCTGAGTACCCACCATTATAAGCCCAACCTATTTCATCAAATATCCTAGGTCTCATGAAATACCACCTGAGTTGTTTGAACTCAAACTCGAGAAAACTTGTTTCATAATCGATTCGGTTCATATTCGACTTATTTGTATAACGAGTCTCGTTTGAGCTTGACTCGATAATTTCGTTAAAAACTAAACATTTCATTAATTATTTCTGATCTGCTCGAATTCAAACTGAGTAAAGTACCTTTTCGGTCCATGAGCTTTTTTAGTTTTTACCTTTTAGTCGGTGGACTTTTTTTTTTTTTTTTACCTAGGAGTCCTTAAATTTGCTCATTTAGGATTACTTGATCCTTCTGTCAGTCAACGGTTTGTATTCCCGTTAGTCAAAGCTGAGTTGATACATTAGTTGCTCAATTCAACATGACGTGGTCTTTGAGTAGGAGAAATACTTTTTTTTTTTTGCACGGGCGAGCTTGTGAATCAGCATGACCGTGCTCTTCATGCCGTAGATGTCCAGAAATTCAATCGCTATGCACGGCCATGTCCCAAAAGCAGCATGGTCATGCTGCACTGTAGCAATTTTTTTCTTGCACGGGTGAGCTTGTGAATCAGCATGGCCGTGCCCTTCTTGCCGTAGCTGTCCAGAAATTCAATCTAGAAATTCAATCTATGCACGGAAATGTCCCAAAAGCAACATGGCCAATTTTTTTATCTTTTTTTTTGCACGGGCGAGCTTGTGGATCAGCATGACCATGCCCTTCCTGCCGTAGCTGTCCAGAAATTCAATCCCTTTGGACGCCATGTCCCAAAGCGGCGTGGCCATCTGCACCGTAGCCAAAACTATTTAAAACAACCAAAAAACCCAACATCCATCCCAGGTCAATCAGGTCAATGATGTACCAGATAACACTTTTATCTTCTCCATGTTCTTACGAAAGTCACCTTGGATTGTTGACACAGCTTTGCCCAAAAGTACCTCCTCTAGTTCACACCAGTGAACCCTTTTTTTCTAAAATTTGCATAAATGTGTCTTCACAATTTCTGTGACGTATATCAGGGAACAAGTCATTTATTGCAACTTTCAATCCCTGCATAGAAGTGAATAAATGTCAGTAAGCATTCACACAATTCTAAAAACAAAAATAAAAGAGAGAAAACATATTTTAAATGGGCAACAAAATACCTTTTGTTGATTAGACATAATGGTCCATCCACAACCATTTCCAATGCCAATATCATTTGCCAGAAGGTTAAGGAACCACCTCCATGTATGTTGATCTTCTTTCTCTACAACTGCCCAGGCTATAGGGAATATTTGGTTGTTGGCATCCCTCCCCATTGTCACAATTAACTCACCTTTATTCCAAGTCTTCAAAAAACAACCATCCACACCTATAAATTTCCTGGATCCCTCGACAAACCCCTTTTTAATTACATCAAAACAGATGTAAAATCTTCTAAATTGTGGAGGCCCAACCCATTTATCCCCTGTCCCTTTCAAAACAATTGTACTCTCTGGATTTGATCTTGCTATTTCATACACATAATTTCAAAGCTTTGCATAATGCTCATTCATTGAATGTTTAACTGCATTCAAAGCAAACTTTTTTGTTTTGTAACACATTTTTAAATTAACCTCCTGTCCAAATTGTTCCTTCACCAAATCTTGAATCTCAACCAACTTCATGAAAAGGGGTTAGTCTAATCCTATCACCTAATTTCTTTGCCAACCATTTGGAGTTCACAGTTTAATCCTGGTTCTCATTGAACATTTTTGGTTCTTCTGATTGAATTTGATCTTAAAAGTGACATCACTCCTTCATAACTAGCATATATACCCCATGGACAGTCTTGGCATTTTGCTTGAATCATTTGTTTATCATTCTTTATGAAGCAAATAGGATATCACTATTTAGCTGCATATGCTCTAATTTGATCCTTTAAATGTTGAGGCTCTCAAAGATCATATCAACACAAAAATCAAATTGTTTGATATCTACATTAGGATTAAATTTCACTTCTTCAGCTACTTTAACCCTATCAGATTTCACCCAATCATCTTCATCACTGCTACTCTTAGCAACAAAATCAGAACCAAATTCATCGTTACCATCATCAATTTTCCACTGATTGAAATCACTTCCAATATCAAAGTCAAAGTACTTTGATTGATGGAACCCCATCACATTCCCCTCACCCACATACCCATTTTCACTATTCTGACCATCAACACTAACATCTTCTAAATTTTTACCATTCTCATTAACATTGTCTCCCTCAACATTATAATATTTTCTCATTGTCCCATCAACTAAAGTCTTATTAGAGATATACTCTTCATCATCAGTCATATCATCTAAATCTTTCAAACTATCACCACTTTCATCTCTATGTGACTGACTAACAATGTTATCAATCAAATATTCATTATCAACCCACCATTTGTCATTGTCATTGCCATCCAAGTTCTCTCCCTCAACATTATTACAATTTTCATTCTCATCATTTTTGTCAAGTTTGGATAAGCCAAACTCAAGACCTCAGGTTCTCTCTCAAACTCATATCGATCATCATCATCATTCATACCGCAATAAAAACAAAACCCCAACTATCATTCTGAAAATAAAAGGTAAATACGAACAAAACCATAGACAAATAGCACAATCATCCAACACTTTTTTTAAAGCAGCGCTAGAATATAATATCCACCGTTTGTTAAGACAAAATCAAAGTTCATAGGCTTTCCATAGAAACCATAGACAAATAGCACAAGTAGCACAAAACCAAGAATCAAGAATGAACAACAAACCTGACAACACAAACTGATCCAAAATTAGGGTCTTCTGCAGATTAGGGTCTTCAGCAAATTAACTCCTAATTAACAAATAACCCAGTTATCAATTACATGTTAATAACACGGGCGTTAATCAAAGGGGAACAAAGAGAAATATTACCAAAAATAGAAACCCTAAGTTCGTGAATCTTCAACCTAGGTCGCCTTTCTTCGACGTCCTTCATCGCCCAGTGAGTTTGATTTGGCGATATGATTTTCGCCCAGCGAGTTTGATTTGGTGATATGATTTGCCAATCTGCATGTACGATCCTTTTCCCATTCTTAACCATGTGCAATCGGTGTGCCATTGTATTTCTCCTACTCAACACCACGTCATGTTAAAATGAGCAACTAATATACCAACTCAGCTTTGACTATTGGGAAAACAAACAGTTGACTGACAGAAGGATCAACTAATCCTAAATGGCCAAATTTAAGGACTCTTAGGTAAAAAAAAAGTCCACCGACTAAAAGGTAAAAACTAAAAAAGTTCACGGCCCGAAAAGATACTTTACTCAATTCAAACTCAACTCGATAAGTTTGTTAGAAGCTCAATTTTTTTTTAAGTTTTTTATCCATAAGCTCGAACTCGAGCTTGTAAAAGTACCCTCATGCTATTTCTCCCAATAAAATAAATGAAACAAAAATCAAACTTGGTTCATCAAGATTCGAATCTGAAAACGACTCGAGCTGCAACTAAATTCGAGATAAGTTCAATTAACCAAACTTAAACTCAGATAACTTTTAGACTAGCCCTGAACATTTAAATCTCTCACAAAACCCTACCCCCAACAAAAGCAAAATGGGCGATGAAGTACTAGGCAAATTGACAATCAAAGAATAATTGTTATACTTGCATTCCCACTTAAATTTCATTTAGCTATAATCACCAATGCACCACTCAAATTTCATTTAGCTATAATCACCAATGCACGTTAATGATAAAAATATATAACAACCTTTTAAAAAACAGGTTTTCTTATAAAAGAATGTTTAATCTATTATAAGAGTGACATTTCAAAATGCTAAATATTGCATTTATTGGGGTTTGAACCCCTAACCTTTCATATTGAAATGGATCACTGGCTGACCTAGGTGGAGTACAATGTGTGGCCCTGTTAGTAAAAAAAAAATAAAAAAATTACTAGTGCCATTTTTGTAAAAGTCAGGGACATTATTGTAATATATTAAACTTTGCCCCTCTTCGATTCGAATGAAGAAAATAATACACTAGTTTTTATTTTGCCCCCTTTCATTATTCTTTCATAAAAATAATTTTGTCCTTTTTCAAAGAAAATTCTGAATCCGCCACTGAAAGAAAATCGGATTCCGCTTGAGCAATATATAATGCTCTTTGGAGTATATATATATATATATATATATATATATATATTACGTTATAAACCGAGTACAACCGTAAGCCATGAAACAGACAATGCCCAATGGGTTAAACCCATTGTAAAATATACATAACTCCTAATAACGACATAGGGAATGGGCTTCCTTACCTATAATCGCCTTTATGTTCCTCGACATAACCCAATGTCGACCAAGGCATAAAGTCCTAGTCTCAAGACTAGGACGACCACGGAGCAATGCTAGGTCGACCAGAGCCTAAACCTAGGTCAACCACGACGACGTCTACCACAATAAAGCTATACTAAAGATGGCAAAGGGAGTGGGCCCTCCCTACCCTTGGTGACTTCCCCTGCTCGGCCTAAGACACTATGTCAACCAGCATACGAATGACCACTATGTCGAGGAGCACTCCACCCCGACATACGTCCAGTACCACAGTTCCAATCCTAGTCCAACAAGGACCTCAAGTAATTAGGATCTGAGTAGGATTAAACTCCTTATTCTCTCTTTACTTCCTATCCAAGGCAGGATATTATCTCCTACACCTCTAAATATAAGACATAAATCACAATTTTCTGCTAACGTATTTTTTTACTCCGAACTATTGTCAATTGAATTGCTCTCATAAAATACAAATACATACTCTCCGAACTAATGAGGAAGTACGTCGGTGTTGGGAGGGATCTCGTCCGCGTGAGTTCGCTCCTCCTCATTAGTAATACTTGCAAAATTTCTGTCTTCCATTGAAATTCAAGAATTGTGATTCCAACAAAATTCTTAATTGACCAGAATTGCAAACGACCCAATTTTCCAATGGAACAATTTTTCAGCAAGCAATATTTTTCAGACAAAATAACAACTTTCGGCCAAAAAGGTTTTCCAGGCGAACAGTTTGTTGCTCAGAACTGCTTTTTCCGCCAAAATCAATCCACTTTCCAACCAAAACGAATTTCCAAACAATAAAATTCCCAAGTGAACAAGTTTTCAGGCGGGACTTGCAATTTTTGGCTAAAAATAAGAAATTTTCGGCCAAAAATAAAGCTTCAGGCGAACGTAATTCAGACTATTCATTGGGTGATTAAATAGATTCCTGGCAATGAAACCAAACTGATGCTGCCAAAAAGATCGAATCAGCCCAAATCTAGCGGTCGGTTGAACTTCGGCGATTGAATAGCCTTAAATAGAAATAAGAAACGTAAATTAAGCTGGGCCTTCTTCGACGAAGGCCCTCCGGCGTGAGAGTAAGTATACGTTTAGAGAAAGAAATCAATTTGACAGAGTTTAGGGTTAAAAAGATAATGTACCAAATAATCTGATATATGGCTTGTATTTATAGGGATAAATATGTAGAATCCATGTTGAACTTGGACAACAAAGAGATAAGATATAAATCCTAGGAGAATTATATCTGTTAAAGAATCCTTGTTGCACTTGAATCTGTATAGGAGGTTACCATCCTAAGAGGTTGTAACTGCTTAGTATCCTTATTTGATTAGGATTGCATAAGCTGTAATTTTGTCGGAATGTCGAGATGCCCCCTTCCTCGTCATATGTAGCATGGCCGGCTTACGATGAGCCGGGGAAGGGCTAAGATAGCTGGAAAGCTAACCAAGATGGTTGATAGTCGAGGAGGCCTCCTCGTCGTCGAGGGAGAGCAACTCGGCCTTGGAGGGAGGCCTCCTCATCATTGGACTTGATCTTTAGTCATGTCGCCCATTGCGCTTAGGTCAGCTATGGGTAATGTCGAGAAGACTTGGGCTGAGGAAGGCCTCTTCCTCGTCGTCGTACTTGGTAGGATTATGTTTAGGGCCCAATCCTCTTGGCCTTACTCGGACTAGCCCATATTCGTAACTTAGATTTATACCGTTCAAATACATTATTGACAAATGAAATAATGCAATCTAGATATGTATGTATTTTGAGCCATTGATTGGTAAAGGGTTTCGGCATAAATAATTAAAATATATTTGCAAAATAGAAAATATGGAAAAGTAATACGAAAAAAGAAAGTATTCTCCATCGTGCATTCCATCTTTTTGATCTCTCCACCACTCCACCACCTTCCCCCGTCACCCCTTCTGCACCCACCCTCTTTAAATGGTCGTTTCCTACAGTTAAGCGTCCATTCCATTTAATATGTGGCGATCAGACTACTGAAATGCCAGACAAAATTTGTTGAATATTAATTATAATTATAATTAAAATTAAAATTAATTTTACAGAAACATTGTCACCATTTTGTGCAGTCCAGTGGGCCCTCATAATAATGATGGCACAATCAGAATGGGCCACCATATCGGATATGGGCCTGATTCCCTTTTGGAGACCACTTGCTATTTATCTTTGAAATTGACCTTATTCAAAAGTCGGCAAGGCATATTGTCCATCCATTCTAAAATATGATTTTTAAAACTATTAAAATTTCTTCATAAAAAAAACACTTGTAAGGCTCAGATATCACTATTAATGAGATTAGAATTTTCTAGAAGCCAATTTAGATTAGAAAGTAGAGGGCTAATGTCAAGCCCTCCCCCCCCATTATATTGTGCATCACTAAGTAGAATTTTCTTGGTGCAAGTGAAATAAAAACATTGATAGTGGATTTATGATTTAATTTGTGAATTGAATTAATAGCATTTTTTCCTCCCCTGTTCCAAAATAAATATTGCATTACAGTTAACTTTTCAACATTTTTTTTAAAAGGTAATTTACTAGTTTGTATATTATAATGATAAAATTGCATTAAGGTACTTTCTTATTTAGAAATATAAAATTTATTTCGACTTAAACCAAAATTGAAAATGTGACATTTATTCCGGGGTTGAGAGAGTAATAAAAAGAAAGGTAACTTATGTGAATAGGTGCAACCAAGTTTAGTAGTGTGACAAAGGGATTAGGGTTTTGAATTAGAGGTGGCAAAGGACTTGGGATTTTCAAAATTTTCTTACCCCGGCCCCCCTTTGTGATTTGAAAATTGGGGGAGAAGTGATAAGATTAAAGATATGGTGATAGGAATATGAGCCCAAAAAGTGGATGAATTGAAGAGATAAAATTATAAAATGATTGCCCCTTTGGTCTTTGCAAAGACATCATCTGACCCCCTCACATGGAGGCTTTGCTGTTTTAACAAACATGACCACCTTCATTTCTAATCATATACTGTAAAGTACCTCCATTTTCATATTTCTTTAATATTTCTTTTTTCATTGTTCAATCCAAAAATGGCCAATCTTTCCCTATCCAGTTTTGGAATAAAATCTCCTCCCACATACTTCAAACCATTACCACACCATACTATATATTGATCCATATGAACACCTCTAGTAGTCATCCCCCCTCCTCCTCTTGATCATCTCCTTCCTCTCTATATCCTCTGTGTGTATATGATATATATATATATATATATATACATATATATCCTGAGAGAGAGAGAGAGAGAGAGAGAGAGAGAGAGAGAGAGAGAGAGAGAGAGAGAGAGAGAGAGAGAGAGAGAGAGAGAGAGAGAGAGAGAGAGAGAGAGAGGATTGTGTTGGTGGTGATAATGCCTGCCTTTGTATTCATCTGATGTCTCACATGTGGATATGAGGTATGGGTGGTGTAGCCAAGGATGACTTGCCGAAAAATATCTCTTTATAATCACCATTTTTTTTCTTTATGCAAATACATATCATTCATGCTACAGTGTAAATTTGAGGTTTTGTTGTTGTAGCATCTACAACAACAAAAACTATCAATCACAATACAGCGCAATTTCATTTTTTTATGAGTATACGTAAGTTCGCTGCATGTGATTGATGGTTGCTATAAAAATTTACAATATATTGCTTGATAATGCATTAATTTATACCATTTTAACAAAAGAATAAAATGATAGTCTTTTTTTTATGAACATCATATACAACATTTTCTGGCTACTTAATTTCTTGTTTTTAAATCAATCGAAAAATCCTAGTAAAAATATGACAATCTAGGAATGAAAGTATATATTCGGCAAGTTGTCTTTGGCTACATTATCTATCTGGTACTCGCATGTTAGATCTACGACGAATTTGGCAAAGTGCTCGTTGAAGAAGATCTACATTTGATTACCATCAAAGGAATAATCTGATGCACAAATTAATGCAGTAAGTTCCCTCTTTTTATCCCTCATTCGTATAGCGTATTGTCCTTCCATTAGCATTTCCTCAACCTTGTTTGGAGGGTGAATGAACACACGTCGTTCGCAATGGTATTAAGGTGTACATCAATGCATAAACTTCTCACCCATGATTGATCCCTTATGAACTTGAGCTTTTTGTTTCTCTTTCAATGCCATATTCATACATGTCATTCTAACTTCCTTCTTCTATATCAAGAAATTAAGATTGAATAATAGTTGTTAAGAGATAATTGATGTGCAATGCTAATTAACATTGGTGGGGTGTGTAAAGGTTGAGAGAAAACTTAATTTTTCAAGATTTAGGAAGTTTATACTCCATTGTATTCAATTTAGTGACCTTGAAATATCCTTTCTCCCCCCTCTCTCTCTCTCTCTTAGGGATTATATATAAAACATTCATAAGGATGGTTAAAAGCGATATATATATGTCTACTTGGATTCAGAGAAAATATGGCGTTGGAGAGGCAAAATGAAAAAAATAAAAAAGTTCCATGTATGATAGTTGTTTGTTTTTTATTTTTATTTTTAAAAAATCTTTGCATATGTTTTTTTCTCTCTTTATTTTCTTCACAATTATTGCATTTTTTTAATTGTAGTCTTAGCTTTCATAATTTATTTATTTATTGTAATTTTTTCCTACCATCTCTCCGCTTTTTTTTTATCCTTTTTTTCTTTTTTCCTAAGAGCATCTCCAACCCATTTCTTCAAATTTTAATTCATTTTTTCAAATTTTGCTTCCAATTTTTTTTCCTCTCCAACTCATTCCTTCATTTTTTACTTCAAAAAGAATATTCTCACAATTTTTCCATTACACCTCATCATTCTACTACTTCTATAATTTCACAAATACTACACAAAGTTTAATCCTTTTACATATTCAACCCTCTCTTTTGTTTAGAAATAAAAATTCAAATAATGTATTTATAATTCAAATTACTAATAAAATATATTTTATTATTAAAGAAAAAATACAAAATAAAATGACATTGAAGTAAATGATATATTGACATAAAGAAAACATTGGTACAAAGAAACAAATTTATAAATCATTCCAAAGTTGACGGTGAGATGGTGATGAAATCTGACCGACGGTTAGAATTGTGGGTAGTGTTCGGATATGATAAAATCTTATTTGACGGTGAGATGGTGATGAAATCTGACTGACCGATGGTGGATGTTTAATTTTAATTTTTTTAGTGCGTGTGTTTTGTTGTTGTTGTTTATCTTGTTAGACAAAATCTATACAATCGAGCACAAATGAGAAAAGAATTACAATGAATTGAATTATAATATACAACATAAAAACAATAAAGAGAAAACCGTAAATTCATTATCTTGAGTTTGCTTGAATCCGTGCCGTAACCTCCTTGAATCTTCATCTTGAATTTGCTTGAATCCGATTCGTGTGTGACACACTCTCCTTAAGACTAATTCGCCCCCTCACTACGAGTGCTCGAGGTCTTCAATGGACGTTAGTCTCCCAGGATAAAACGGATGAACCGGAACAACTTTGCACTTAAAGTTTTCCGGCGAATTTTCCTATGCTTGGACAAAATCACCATGGATATTTCTCTAGGAGGCCAAAGGAAGAAGATAACAAATTGCAAGAGAGAGGGTGGAAAGATTGATGAAAAAATATTCTAGTTTCTTGTTGTGGGTAACTCTCATTTAGCTCCACCAAAAGTCCTAGAATTTTATATGAAGGTCCTTTCAATTTGTAACCCCAAGACTCTTGGTATGTATCCAATTAATCCCTTAATAATTTGGATTTATGGAACATCAATATCCAATTAATCCCTTAATAATTTGGATTTATGGAACATCATCAATATCCAATTAATCCCTTAATAATTTGGATTTATGGAACATCAATATTTTGATGAAGTTTCAAAAGTTACACTTTCAACCCATCAACTTTGAGCTATCATATCTTTCTTATCCAATACCAAATTGGACATCTAGATATTTCATTTTCATGTTCTCACAACATGGAACATGAACCCACAATAATCTTTGTCAAACGACAAACGATTCATGTAAGGAAAATACACAATTTTCTTCACATATAACGAATTTTTCCAACAATCCCCCACATGAAGGAAATTAATGACGAGTTTGGTGATAGAGTCCGGCAGACGAAAACTTGCATACGATAGGTGTGGGAATGCCCATTGAACCTTCGCTCGTACAAGCATATTTACTCTACTCGCAAGTCGATAGACGCGATGTCCTTGAATCGTTATGCTTTTTGTATAGCCGATCATATGCTTGACACAAGTAACGTCCTAACATAGTTCAATTCTCATAGCTATGTTCATTCATGGCCCTGAACATACGCCTGGTTCTGTGAGAGGGTCTAAGAATTGAGCCTCACACAATTCTCCTTGAAGTGGCCCCACTTCTCTCTCACATAGGTGATTTCTTAAAGGTAACCCGTATTACCCCGCTCGAATTTTCGACGCGTAAGAATCATTAAAAGCCATAAGCTTATCCTTGTCCTTTCGGGATGTCACTAACAGGAATGGACTTGGGGTTGGTTCCCCCACAGTGACGCTGCAAGTCTTTTAACAATTAGGTTATCCCATTGAATCTAGTTCTTGGGATCTCCAGTCATCTAGATTGGGTTTTCCGCTGTGTTTAACTTTTAAGAGGCTTACGTCTCATTCCCCTCATCGAACTTTCAACTAACTCTCTATTTAACCCTTTGGTTAACGGATCCGTTTTTCATTTGACATCACATTGTCAAATTAGTTGAGAGTAGTTGTTTAATGGTATTATGTCTTAGACATAAATGTCTAGACTACCATTACACACATTGCTATATGTCTTTTCAATCATAAATTGACTTTAGCAATATACCATCTTGCTAACACAAGCTTTATCCATTTGATAATTGTTAACTCAAATTCATTTAAATTCCAGCTATTCCAAATTGATCATTTCAAAAATTTCAAGAATATCCACCTAATGACTTGTTTAACAACAAGTCTATTAGTTTTTCTTGAATTTGAATCAACATATCCAATTGACTAGAATTTTCCTTAGTTAACATATCGTTTTTGGATTTAATTAACAAAGTGACGTAGTCACTCTTGTTTAAATCCACACAATCGAACCTTTGATGTCATTATCTTTGTACTTGTCTCAAGTCATACAATGACTTTACAAACTAGCACATTTTCTTCTAGGTTCCATTTCTTGAACCGTTTCAACACTTTGATCTATTTCACTCAAAGTATCACTTATTCACTTCCATGAATTTGACATCAATACTTGGTTTCCATTGATTTTATTTTCTTTTGATTTTTATATATATTCAAACTTATTGAATCATATATAACAAACCAATATGCACAATTGTTATGAACATAACTCTTGAAACATAATCCACAATTTTCTTTACTAATTGGACTTGCTACTTTAAGGAAAAACACCCCCACATTCACAAGTGTACGTAGGCCTACGTTTCCATACTTCATATGGACATCTCATTATTTTCTTGGGGAAACCTCTCCAAAAGGTAATTATTTTCTAAAGTATACCCACCCCCACATTTTCGGAGTAGTCCCAAAATTAGCAATAATGCCAATTTTCATTATTAACACCATTTGATCATGATGTACATTGTGGACACTTTGTTTCATTGCTCATGTACAACAAACCCCTCGGGTTGTTCTATGTAAATTTTCTCTTCTAAATCGACATTTAGAAGGTTATTTACATCCATTTAATGTATTTCAAATTTTGCTATGCAGCAATTGCAAATACAACTCTTTATTCTCGTGATGAGAGAATAAGTATAAAAGTAATCAAGGTCTTCATTTTTCTTGTAATCCTCAATTACAAGTCTAGCCTTGTACTCATTGATTGTTTTTCCATCGGTCTTCATTTCCTTTTTGAAAATTCACTTATATGCTAGTGATTTACTACACGGAGATAAATCTACCAGTTTTCAAGTGTGATTTTCCAAGATGGAATCAATCTCACATATAATAGCCTCTTTTCACAAAGATCATTCAAAAGAGTTCAATACCTCTTTATAACTTTATGATTTACATTCTAGAATGTAGGTTAGAAAATTTGGGCCATAAAATTTTCTCATCCTACCTCTTTTGCTATGTTGAGGTCCAACCTCTTCTTCGCTATTTCATCATGATGAGTTTCTTCTTCTATTGAATCATGTATACGTTTAGATGAGTTTGCCTCATCTCTTGATGTACACGGAAACATATTCTCAAAGAAAGAGACGTTTCATGATTCCATTATAGTATTTTGTGCGCATACATTGAATCTTGGATTCATACACATGAATTCTATAAGAAGTACTACTATTTTATGCATACTCTACAAATATGCCACCAGTAGTATTTAGTCCAATTTATACACAAACTCCACTTATTTGTGTTTTATCACTATCTCTTTAGTAAGTTGGTTTACAACTTTTCCTTTTAAAGAGATAAGACTCATCATTTTGCTTTTTAACAAGCAATGATAAAGGTAATAGATTACATATTACCACCATTTGTTTGAATCATCTTCACATTATAACCATCACTATGATTATTTAATTCAAAACACATTTTACATCTTAATTGAATTTCTTTTTGAATAAGGGCATATAATCCAATTAACGAGACTTATTCTCATTATTGATTACTACCTCAACTCACCGATTAATTCAATTTCCATTTTATTCATTCACATAATGAATATTATGATTGATGACATCTACAAAAGATTGTCTCTTAATCCACAAGGTATATGTTTGAATTTTCAAACAAGTTTGACCAACTTTGTCTTTGCCTTGAGCATTTGAATATGCTCCATCACATTTTGCTTTCGCCACAAAAGTGTTAGAAAGTTCTTCTCCGAATCTCTATTCTCTTTTCCAACACAATACGAATAGCAAGCACCTTAACATTCATTTTACTCATTAATGTTTAAGGTGATTCTTGAAATCTTTTCAAGTAGGAAGCGATTTCTCAATTATTTCCGTCACTTGGAAATTTCACTCAACACCATTCATCGACATGGTTTTCAAGAAAAATATTTTCAATTCTTCCATTAACCTTTTCTGTTTCATGGAGTCCATTATTTTAAAATCAAGAAAACGACCTACAAAGAATTTCTTTGCACCAACATTCTCGATTTTATATTAATAGTCCAAAGACTCTCATCACTCCTTTGCCGTTTTCTTATTACTATACACATTACATAATAAATTCGACAATTCATTAATTATATAGTTTCGGTAAAAGAGATTTGCATTTTTCAACCATACCCATGGCTTGAAAACATCCGTCTCATTTTCACCCAACTTTGTAAGATTTTCCAAAAGAAATCTCTCTAAGTTCAAGGTGGTCAAGTAGAACATATTTTGTTGTCATCACTTAAAGTCAAGGCCAACAAAATTTTCTAACTTCTCACTATGGTGTTCTGATATATTTGGAACAACCACATTCCATTAGAGATTTGTCTCCACACAAAGAGCCTTTAATTTTCAACAATTATCACTTTGTTGTTACAAATATAACTCTCTAACTTAATTAGAGAATTCACTTTAAGAATAAATTGTTAATTCAATAGGAGAATTAACACAATTTATTTCTCATAACCACTCATATTTATAAACCTCTAAATTCCTTAATGGAATTGTTATTAAAGGTTAATAATTTCAAAACATTAAAGGTCTCATCTTGGAGCCTCTAGATTAGAGAAAAATCACATTCTCATTTACAAAATACACAATTTCTTTTAAAAGTTCTCATTCTAAATATTTTGTGTTATTTGTCATCATCAACAACAATAAGATTTAACAACTTCCTTCAAGAAGTCTTATTGTTTTTATCTTTATGACATTAGTCACATATTTCCCCAATAGGTTTTAACAACTTCTTTCAAGAAGCCCTATGGTTTTAGTTCTTGTAACATTTTTCAATGTTCACAACAATAGAATTCAACAACTTCTTTCAAGAAGCTATATTGTTTTTATCTTTGTGACTTTTGTCACTATTAACAATAATAGGATTTAACAACTTCTTTCATTTCAAGAAGCCCTATTATGTTAACCTTTGTGACCTTTGTCACCAATGCAACTAATAGATTTTAACAACTTCTCGTAAGAAGACATATTATCTTTGTCAACTAAACGTTAAAGACTTAATCTTCCAACGTTCTTAGTTTCAATGAACTTTCCAATCTCTTTACATGATGTATAACCACTACATGAGGCTTAGCCACAATTGGTTTATACAATCATTGTAACATAGTTGATGTCACGGAGCATCAATCTTTCCATCTTTATTAATCTCATTAAACAGAAATTAAAAAAAATGTTTTAGTTCACAAAAACTGCTCTGATCCGAAATTTTTATCTTCACTTTCACCTTATGGATTCCAATCTCCACTGTTCAGAATCTTCTCCTATGAGTCATGAACATGCACACCAAATTTCAGCTCGATCCAACGGTTAACAAACCGGGAAATGAAGTTTTTCCACAGATAGTCATAGAAAATCTGTGCTGGAAATTTGCTTCTTTTCCATCAATTTTCCGTCTATTTTTGCCATCTCTTTACATCTTTTCTCTTGTGGTCATTGATCCACCGGATTTTTCAAATCTGTAATTCTTTCTCAAATAGGAGGTTTAGTCTTAAGATTGTTAGACAAAATCTATACAATCGAGCACAAATGAGAAAAGAATTACAATGAATTGAATTATAATATACAACATAAAAATAATAAAGAGAAAACCGTAAATTCATTATCTTGAGTTTGCTTGAATCCGTGTCGTAACCTCCTTGAATCTTCATCTTGAATTTGCTTGAATCCGATTCGTGTGTGACACACTCTCCTTAAGACTAATTCGCCCCCTCACTACGAGTGCTCGAGGTCTTCAATGGACGTTAGTCTCCCAGGATAAAACGGATGAACCGGAACAACTTTGCACTTAAAGTTTTCCGGCGAATTTTCCTATGCTTGGACAAAATCACCATGGATATTTCTCTAGGAGGCCAAAGGAAGAAGATAACAAATTGCAAGAGAGAGGGTGGAAAGATTGATGAAAAAATATTCTAGTTTCTTGTTGTGGGTAACTCTCATTTAGCTCCACCAAAAGTCCTAGGATTTTATATGAAGGTCCTTTCAATTTGTAACCCCAAGACTCTTGGTATGTATCCAATTAATCCCTTAATAATTTGGATTTATGGAACATCAATATCCAATTAATCCCTTAATAATTTGGATTTATGGAACATCATCAATATCCAATTAATCCCTTAATAATTTGGATTTATGGAACATCAATATTTTGATGAAGTTTCAAAAGTTACACTTTCAACCCATCAACTTTGAGCTATCATATCTTTCTTATCCAATATCAAATTGGACATCTAGATATTTCATTTTCATGTTCTCACAACATGGAACATGAACCCACAATAATCTTTGTCAAACGACAAACGATTCATGTAAGGAAAATACACAATTTCCTTCACATATAACGAATTTTTCCAACATATCTAATATTAGTATGTTTTATTACTTTGTTTTCATTAAAAATATGTGACTTTTTTATTATCATGTAATATTAACTATGTTGTTATAAATATTGGTATGTTTTTAATATATGTTGAATGTATTTTGTATATATTTTAATATATTCGTCTAACTTTATCTCAAATAATTATCCCAATATAAAAATAAAAATATTTAAAATTAATTTTAAATGATAAAAAATTAGTTTTTCATTTATATTCAAATAAGATGTCACTTTTAGAAAATTTGAAGGACTAATTTACAACTTTAATTTTCTCCTTAAGGAATGAAGGGAGTGAATAGTATTACTTCAAATTTGAAGTAACACTATTCACTCCCTTCAATTTTTTAAGGAGAAATGAAGTGCATTGGAGGAGGCAATAGTGTCAAATATGAAGAAACTCCTTCAAATTTGAAGTGCATTGGAGATGGTCTAAACGAAAAATAATCGACCTTAATTCATTTTGGATTAAAACTATTACTCCCTCCGTCCCAATCTAAATGTCCAAACTTTCCTTTTTGGGCGTCCCATTGAAAATGTCCCATTTCCAAAAAAGGAAAGTTTTTTTCACTATTCAACCCACTCATTCTCTCTCCTACTTTACTTTTACACTCACAACATTCTCTCTCCTAACTATTCCTCCCACTCATTCTCTCTCCTATTTAATTTTTCATACTCACAACATTTAAACTTTTTCTCTTTCCTACCTCACTTTTTCTCTTTCCTACCTCACTTTTCTTAATTCCCGCGCCGGACCCATTTTTGGACATTTAGACTGGGACGGAGGTAGTATTACTTTTCATAGTGCATACTATGAATCAATTTAACTGCTCGCTCTACCACATAATAAGTAGTAAGTGTAGCAGTTGAATTGTTAACCTTTTTAAAAATATGTTTTACTTATTATTTATATATTGCTTGTAACTTGTCAAAATTGCAATACTAAGTTCTTCTACTCCCACCGTCCTAAAATGAAAAAATAGCAATTTGATTTTTTTTTTTGGTTCATTTAGGATAAAGGTAGTAGTATTTTATCATGGGAATTCTCGAAAACAATTACTGTAATTAAGGAGTCCTAGATTCTTCGGAAGGTTAGCAGTTAACTGGAAACTTGAAATATCATAAAGTTTAAAGTAATCTTCGCGTATTTTTTTGTTGTAATCCTTTTGGACACTAAAATGGTGGTAAAAGAGGTTTCTATGCATGTGATTGAGCAACATTCAAGTTCCGAAGCTACATATAATTAAGGGCTTTAAACATGTTGTAAATAACAATACATATACTCCCAATACGCAGGAGCGGATATACAGTAGTGCTTGGTGTTGTCTAGACAATCTTAATTTTTTTTTTTTACAAAATGACGGGAAAATCAACCGAAATTTGTAGCTAAGATGGTCGATATCGATATTTGGGCGGATAATATGGATATAGATTCGACTTGGACTAAGATGGTACATACCATAAAGGAGGTGGCGAAAGAAGTCCTTGGAGAATCTAGAGAAAATGGGCCACCAAGTAAGGACACATCATGGTGGAACGAGGAAGTAAAACAAGCAATAAAGGGCAAGCGAGAATGCTACAAATTATTGGGAAAATGTAGGAGCGACGAGAACTATGAGAAGTATAAGAAATCTAGAAGAGATGCTAAGAAAGCAGTAAGAGACGCAAGAGCAAAGGTGAATCAGAAACTTTATGATAAGTTGGATACAAAAGAAGGGGAAAAGGACATCTACAGACTCGCTCGTATGAGGGATAAGAGGACACGAGATATTGGGACGGTTAAATGTGTGAAGGATGTAGACCAAAGAGTTTTAGTCGGGGATAAAGAGATAAAAGATAGATGGAGTTCGTACTTTGATAACTTGTTCAATGGTGGTCAAGAGCAGGATGTTGAAGATTTAAATATCTCTTCGAGTATGGTTAATCGAGATTTTATGCGGAGAATTCGAAAGAGTGAAGTGGAAATGGCAATGAAAAAGATGAGATTGAAGAAAGCCGTTGGACCGGATGGTATACCAATTGAGGTTTGAAGATGTTTCGGGGAGAGGGGAGCAGATTGGTTAACAACGCTATTTAACAAGATATGGAGAGTTAACACAATGTCATTGGAGTGGCGGAAGAGTACTCTGATCCCTTTGTATAAGAATAAAGGTGATGTCCAAGATTGTGCCAACTATCGGGGGATCAAACTAATGAGTCATACTATGAAACTTTGGGAAAGAGTGATTGCACAAAGACTGAGAAAAATTGTGGATATTTCGGATAACCAATTTGGGTTTATGTCAGGAAGATCGACTATGGAGGCAATATATCTTATGAGACAAACCATGAAGAAATATCGGGATCAAAAGAAAGATTTACATATGGTTTTCATTGATTTGAAGAAGGCGTATGATAAAGTGCCAAGAGAGGTACTTTGGTGGGCATTAGCAAAGAAGGGTGTTTCAAAGAAATATATTGATATTATCAAGGATATGTATAATGGAGTTAGTACTTGTGTACAGACTAGTGTTGGGAAGACTGAAGAGTTCCCTATAAAGATTGGAGTGCATCAAGGTTCCGCACTTAGCCCCTTTCTTTTTGCTTTGATAATGGGCGAATTGACGAGGTCAGTCCAAGATGATATACCAAAGTGTATGCTGTTCGCAGATGATATTGTGCTGATTGATGAGACAAGAGAGGGTGTTGAAAGTAAATTGGAGTTGTGGAGACACACTTTGGAATCTCGAGGTTTTCGATTAGCGAAGCAAGGCTGAATATTTGGAGTGTAAGTTTAGCAGAGTTGGAAGTAGGGAGGCGGGCGGTCACATTTGATGGAAATATTATCCAAGCTTCTGAGTTTTTTCGCTATCTTGGATCCATTATCCAAAAGGATGGAGAATTAGATGGAGATGTGGCTCATAGGATTAAAGCAGGTTGGTTGAAGTGGAAGAGTGCTACAGGGTTTCTATGTGATCGCGGCATGCCCAATAGATTAAAGGGAAAATTCTATCGCACGGCAATTAGGCTGGCATTGCTTTACGGCACCGAATGTTGGGCCGTGAAACAGTGTCGCGTGCATAAGATGAATGTGGCGGAGATGTGTATGCTTCGATGGATGTGCGGTCATACAAGAAAGGATCGATTGGGGAATGAGGTGATCAGAGGTAAAGTAGGAGTTGCGCCCATTGAGGATAAAATGAGGGAAAATCGTCTACGGTGGTTGGACATGTGAGAAGGAGACCGAGTGATGCACCAGTTAGGAGGCCGGAACAGTGGAGAAATGATAAAATGACGAGGGGTAGGGGAAGACCCAAACAAACTTGAATTAGAGTAATTGAAAATGATATGAATTTATTTGGAGTGGATGAAAGTATGGTGTTGAAGAGGCCGGAGTGAAGGGCAAAAATTCATGTGGGGGTTGATTTTTTATTTTTTATTTATTTATTTATTTATTTATTTATTTATTTATTTATTATTTATTATTTATTATTTTTTATTTATTTTTATATTTTATTTTTTATATTTATTTTTATTATTTTTTTTTTTTCACGATAACATATGAGGATTCATGTTAGCCGACCCCAAATTATTTTGGGACTAAGGCTTTGTTGTTGTTGTTGTTGTTGTTTTTACAAAATGACGTCGTTTTGACATGTTTTAAAGAACAGACAGCACAAAATGTTTTGCGCATAGTGAAGCCTATTATATTTATGTATATAAAGTGGTGCCTAATGAAGCCTATTATCTCTTACTCCCTCCGTCTAGATCGAAATGTCCCAAAATGGGTCATGCACTGAAATTAAGGAAAGTGATGTAGGAAAGAGAAAAAGTGTAAATGTTGTGAGTAGGGGTGTTCACGGTCCGAATTGGTCCGGATTTTATCAAAATTTCAAAAAAAACAGGACCGAACCAATTGTTCGGTTCTGCCTAAATTCAGGACCAGGACCAGAACATTACATTACAGGACCGGTCACATTGGTCCGGTTCCAATGGTTCGGTCCATATCTGGTTCCATCGGTTCCACAAGTTACACTACTATATATTTTTTCTAAAGATAAAATATGCAACAACTATTTTTTTCATGAAACCAAAATATAGGACAATTACATAAACAAAGTTCAAATAAAAAATATTCAGACATACAACAAATTAACTGAAATAGAGGAACAAAAGAGAAAAACATAAACATGATTTAGACCCTAATAACTAAATTCAGATGCAAAATTATAAGAAAATTGAAAAAATGAGTAGATTGCAGGTAGAGACTGAGAAAATAACATCAAAATCTCATTAAATCAATATCTTTTATTGGAGATTTGAGAGGCAAAATAAAAGAGTAACGATGTTCTGTAATCTCGCACGAAAAAACAGATATGTGTCGTAGACTAATTACTTCCGTTACAGCTGCGTCGTCGGTAGAGATCGATGGTGGTGCCGTGGTTGGACAGCTGAGTCGAAATCAGGGCGCCGCCATGAAAAATCAATTTGATTTTTAGGGTTGAGAATTGAGATGAGAGAAAGACGAGAAAGAGGGATAGAAAACCAAACGGCGGAAATGAAAGAGATATGATAGGATTAGAGTTTTTGTAAACTTGTAATGTCGCTGGATGGATAAGGTCACAACAAAATTATTTTATTTTTTTTGGAAATTAGGAATAAATATATATATATATATATATATATTATACATAATACTCCATCCGTCTCAATAAAAGCTTCACTAATTTTCTAAAAGGGCATTCCGTTAGAAGCTTCACCTTTCCTAAAATGGCAAAAAATCTTTACTAATTCACCCACTCATTCTCTCTCTTATTTTACTATTACATTCACAACATTTTTCAAATTTACTATTTCTCCACTCATTTTCTCTCCTATTTTACTATTACACTCACAATATTTTCTCCACCCTTAATTTGCGTGCCGAGCAAAAATGGTGAAGCTATTATCGGGACGGAGGGAGTATGTACATAATCGGTCCGGTCCGGATTCGGTCAAGGATCATATATATTTTTTCAAAAATCAGGACCAACCCAAATAATCGATTCCATATAAATTTGGGACCAGAACCAAACCAATTCTATTAGATTGGTTCGATTTTCATTGGTCTGGTCCTGTTCTATCGGTCCGATCCGGTCCGTCAATTTTTTTGTTCAGCCCTAGTTGTGAGTATGAAAAGTGATTTAGGAAAGAGAAAGTGGGGTAGGGAATAGTTAGTGGATATTTATTGTGAGTATGACAAGTGGGTCCCACAAATAAAAAAGTAATAAAAAACTTTTTTTTTTGGGTTGGAACATTTTAAATGAGACACCAAAAAAGGAAAGTTGGGACACTTCGGTCGGGACGGAGGTAGTATGTATGTAAACATTTTGAATTTTAGTTTCACGTCAATTTTTTTTTTTTAGTAAAGAACAGGCAACACCAAAAAATTTGGTGTAGATCCGCCACTGTCCCTACGTCTCACGAAAAGACACTTTTGGTTAACATAAATTAAGACCCAAACATTAATACAAATCTAATCATTCTATTGAAATTCTAAAATTTGTTATTGATAAATTATTAAATGGTTTATGAATAACAATTTTTAAAATTTCGATAAGATGATTATATTTGCATTATGTTTGAGTCAAAGTTAACTTATTTTGAACAAAAGTGTCTTTTCGAATGGGACAGAGAGAGTAGCTCCGTCCTTAAATGGATATCCATTTACAATTTTATTTTAAAATGAATATTCTTTTTGTAAAAAATATCTGTCTATAAATGCATTTCTACAATAAGAAATTACTATTCATTATAAATTGAGTGCGTCTGGGGAGAAACGCGTTTCTTGGAGAAACGGGCTTGTTATGTCGCACGACATAAGTAGCCAGTTTCTGGATATCCTTTACAAAGCTTCTGGATATCCAGAAGCTTTGAAATGGATATCCAGAAGCTTTGTAAAGGATATCCAGAAACCAAGTATTTTTTTCTGGATATCCTTTACAAAGCTTCCTGATATCCGTAAGTTTGAAATGGATATCCAGAAGCTTTGTAAAGGATATCCAGAAAAAATATTTGGTTTCTGGATATCCTTTCCAAAGCTTCTGGATATCCTTTCCAAAGCTTCTGGCTATTGGCTAGGTATGTCGCACGACAAAACAAGCCCCGTTTCTCCATAGGCGACGGAGAAACGCGTTTCTCCCCAGATTTTGTGTTATAAATTTGCAAATCTAAATACTTACAAAGTGAATGATAAAAATATTTATTTATATTTGTTCGTTCAATTATACAAGAATTAAATATTTAATTATACAAGAATTAAATATTTTCAGATGTCACATAAATGATACTCCCTCCGTCCCAATCTAAATGTCTCAACTTTCTTTTTGGGCGTCCCACTTAAAATGTCTCAACCAAAAAAAGGAAAGTTTTTTTTTACAATTCCACCCACTCATTCTCTCTCCTACTTTACTTTTACACTCACAACATTCTCTCTCCTAACTATTCCACCCACTCATTCTCTCTCCTATTTAATTTTTCATACTCACAACATTTAAATTTTTTCTCTTTCTTACATCACTTTCCTTAATTTCTGCGTCGAACCCATTTTAAGACACTTAGATTGGAACGGAAGGAGTATTTGAACAAGGGATGGAGGGAGTAATATCAACACGTACGAAGGAATAATTACAAGAACATTTAGGTCTCGTTTGATATGTTTGATATCACGATAGAATTAACTCGTATTAATAGTGAAGAGATTATTAATTCAGAGATTAATAATATCACATTTTTTTGGAATAAATATGAAAGGGATAAGAGATGATAAGATGCCTTATTCGCGTTGTTATGATTATTACTCCGATTGCATTTAATCTACCAAACATCAAACTTATTTGATTAATAATCCTATTCGATCCTAAAAAGAGCTACCAAACGGCTCCTTAATGTATTATACGTTTGTTTACAATTAATGTAACATATTAATAATTAAAAATATAATTTAATACTCCCTCCGTCTCACGTGAATGCAAATTTATTTTTATTTTGGTCCGTCTCACGTAAATGCAAACTGCCAAAAATGGAAACAAATTTATTATTTTATATTCATCCTACCCCACCCACTCATTCTCTCTCTTCATTTTTCACCATATAATTTATTCAACCAACCTACTATTAACTCCACTCATTCTCTCTCTTCATTTCTTACCACACATTTTCATTATCTTAATAATATTTCTTAATTATTGTGTCAAAAAAAATAGTTTGCATTCACACGTGAGACGGGGGAAGTATATTTTTGAGTCTAATTACAAATATGGTAATTGGGTTGGATTACATTAATGAAAATTAATGAACCAACTTGTTAAATAAATAAAGTAACAATCGTTAATAATTAACATCCCTTTTATCTTAATTTCATCCCTATCATACATTTTTTCAATTTTAAACCATGGATGAACACATTGTGAAACAAGAAATAAAAGCAAATCCAAAATCAAATCTGAAAATCAAAACTAAAATGATTGATCTGCTTCTTCGACATTGGAAACCACCGCACTTCGCTGTGTTGACGCTAGCGGCGGACCTTCCAAATGTTAATCTTTCGTCTTCTACCTCTGCCCGTGCCTTTCCCTCTTCGTTCTTGTAAAAATAATCTCTCCATCCTCACTGTCTTTAGTCGACAAAATGTCTTCCCTTTCAATTGTTGTGATCGAAATATCTGTCGTTTCTGTCTTAGATTTTTGATTATTTATTCGGACCCAATTGCGATTACCTCTTACCACCATTGCCTGAATTTCTCTTCCCCTGGGTAGCTCTAAAAGGTGCACACCACTTGTTCGACTTATTTACTCACTCAGTTGATTTTGATTTGATTTTGTTTTGATTTTGTTTTGGTGGGTTTTTTTTAGTTTCGCTGCGAATTTTATTGGTTTTTCTTGAAACCCATGTAGAGTTAATCAAATACAAGGGAGATTTCAAGAGCTGGGATCCTATGAGCACCCATCCCCCATTTAGCTTACCTTTTCCATTCTTCTTTGAATTTAATTTCCCATTAAATAGGTTATCGCATGTTAAATTTATTTAATGGGTGTTAATTTTTTTTCTTATAGTATATTGTTGACATTTTAATTATCTTTCTAACTCCGTTAGGTGTGTTCCATTAGATATAACGAGTTTACATTAAGATTGTCAATTTTTAGTATGTTCTATAATTATAAAAAATACTCCGTAGTTAAATAAGTTCCATGCTTTTGTCGTTCACCCCACGTTCACCCCACGTACGAATGCTTTATCAATATCATTTTCTTGATTTGTACCTTTTGTTGGACAAATAAAGTTGCTCTTAAAGCAAGGAAAAGTAAATGGAAAAGTGTGATCTAGCAAAGATTATTGTCCACATAGTAGATCACATGAAATGTACCCTAAAATGGTTCCTTTTTATTCTGGCTATCTCCCACTTTTTTTTTTCTGGTTGATGAACAAAAATTTAAGTAGACAAAGAGGCAGAGAGGCTCAAAATGATAGAGAAAATATTCCTTCCATTCCAATATATAAGGTATTAATTTTCTTTTTGGTCGTGTCAATATAAAAATTACTAATTCAAAATATACAATAAAACACAGTTGTTATACTCAAAACAAAAACTCTCTACCCCACTTTTTCTCTTCCACTTTACTTTTCGTACTCGCAATACTTACTTTTTTATTTATCTCCGCGCATTAACATTTGATAACTTTTATATTGTAACAGAGAGAGTATATAGTAAGGGAAATTAACGTTATATCCTTCACACACCAAGTCAAAACATCAATTAATACAATAATTGTGGAATTTAACCAACTAGTTCGGCAATATAATCAAAATTTCACATAGTCACTCGATAGTTTAAAGACACGCGTGTCATTAAGGAACAGCCTATCACACTCTCTCTCCTCCCTCGTTTTTTTTCCCTCACACTTTAAAATGAAATTTCTTAAAATTCGAAAGTCAAAAAAATAAAAATAATCTGAGAACAACGTTGTGTTCGTATCGTTAATACGAAATAAACTAGTATCATTAACATATAATTTGAATGAAATTTGAGAAGTTCACAGTTGTTCCAAGTTCACATTTGTTTTTTAAATGTTCACAGTAGTTTATCACATTTGTTCAAAGAACAATTAAGAGAAATTCACATTTGATTTAGTTAAGTTCATAATTTTTTCATGAAAATGTCCTATATTTTACTTAATTCACAGTTGTTTTAGTTAAGTTCACAATTGTTTTTAGTCTTTTATAGCCTTTATTTTTTATTTTTATGAGATTATTTGGCATGTTTGTTAAATTTACATCTGTTTTAGTTAAGTTAACAATTGCTTTAGTTAACTTTACAGTTGTTTTTTTTTATTTATAACCTCTATTTTTGCAATTTTATGAAATAATTTGACATATTTGTTAAGTTCACAGTTGTTTTAGTCTTTTATTTCCCAGTTGTTTTAGTCTTTTATTTCCTCTATTTTTCAATTTTATAAGATTATTTGACATATTTGTTAAGTTCACGATTGTTTAGTAAACTTCATAATTATTTTTGTTAATTTCATAAAAAAAGCAAAACTAGAGGACACATAAAAGACTAAAAACAATTATTAACTTAGCTAAAACAACATTGAATTAAGTAAAATAAAAGACTTTTTCATGCAAAAATTATGAAATTAACTAAATCAACTAAAAACTTCTCTTAGTTGTTCTTTGAACAAATGTGAAAACAATTGTGAACTTTTAAAAAACAACTGTGAAATTTGAACAATTGTGAACTTTACAAATTTGATTCAGATTATATGTTGATACTACTAGTTTGATTCGTATTGACGATACAAACAGAACGGTGCCCTCGGATTTTTTTTTGACTTCTGAACTTTAAGATATTTCATTTTAAAGTTTTGAGGGAAAAAAATGAGGGAGGAGAGAGGATGTGCCAACTGATACGCACGTGTGTATTTATAAAGAAAGGACCTGATGGTCGTTTTCGAAAATATGTGTACTAGGTGATCTTTTTGTTAGAATGAGGGGTGATTTGGTAATTGTCCCTATATATAGTACTAAATGAATAAGTTTTTTTTTTTTTTTTTTTAAATAATATAAGCACGGGCAGTTTCTAGTTTAAACTTAGGACCACTAATAATAAACTTCCGTACGATCTTTTTCACTATTTTTTCAACAGAATCACTATTTCCATAACACATCTCTGTCACCTAATCTATACTCCCTCAGTCACACCAAGAGCGTCGCTATTTTTAGCTTGGCACACAAATTAAGGAAATAGGTGAAAAGAAAAAATGTTGTGAGTGTAATTTGAAAATAGGAGAGAGAATTAGTGGAGGAAATAGTGAATTTAAAAAGTGTTGTGAGTGTAGAGGAGAGAGAATTAGTGGAGGAAATAGTGGATGGGATAATAGAATATTAATAAAATATTTCTTTTTTAGGAAAGGGTGACGCTTCAAACGGGACATCCTTTTGAATAAAAAGTGACGCTTGAAATGGGGCGAAGGGAGTATTAATAATTTGGAGTTTAAGTTTCCTACTTTCTCTGTCACCTCTTGTTGTCATCCTTAAACATAAGCGTAATCTCAACCTTTCAACATCTTAAACTGATCTTATTATTAAAGAGGCATTTACGAAAAACTACTTTATTCTAAAATAGAAATTACAAAAAAATAAAAAATGATACATAAGTTTGAAATTATAAAAAAAAAAAAATTTTGATTTTTTTTTTATCAGTTTTGATCAAACAACTGATAATTTCAGTTATCAGTTGTTCAAACAACAGATAATTTTAATTATCACTTGTTTACAACTGATAATTGAAATTATCAGTTGTTTGAAGCACAAATTACTCTTCAAACAACTGATAATTTCAGTTATCAGTTGTAAAAAATTGATAACTGAAATTATCACTTGTTTGAACAACTGATAACTAAAATTATCAGCTGTTTGACCAAAACTGATAAAAAATAAAAAAAAAGTTTTTGTGAAAAAAGAAAAAAAAAAGTAGTTTTTTTGTAATTTTTCATCTTACATATTTTTTATTTTTTTTTGTAAATGTCATCTTATTGAATGGTTTTTTTTTTTTTTTTAATAAACCCCTTATTAAATCAATACGCATAAAGTCAACATTATGGACGCTATGATTAATTAGCGTATGAAAAATTCTCAGTATGTCACGTGTGATAGCATGATGATGCTACAAAAAATTCAATTATCGAGAATTGCCAAGCTAGATAAAATACACGATTGTACACGGCATTAAATCTTCAATATCGATCTACAAAATAAGATACCGTTAGAGGTGGGGGTCTTTCCCTCAAAAAATTCTCCGGTGTGAGAATCATCAATTCAATTTTTAAAAGTATAAATAGTGAACATTTAGATAGAGATTTCGGGGTTTTGGGTGGAAAAGAGAGAGAGAGTGAACCTAACTTGGTTGAAATGAGAGGCTTACTCTATATTTATAGTGAAGATGGGCTTTAGCCCTAAAGCCCATTATAACCCATTTGCCTATATGTGCTGCCATATTTTCTATTGTATCTTGTATGCCAAGTTTTTCATGATGATCATTTTCACCCATGTTATTGCACATTCTTCCTCAACTACTTCATTTTCCTAAATTTCAAATAACCAACTCACAGTAGCGGTCTGCGATCCGGAGAAGAGGAAGGACGTGGGAGACCAGAGCGAGGAAATAAGTCGGATTGGGCGGAGCCTGGACGGAGGTCGCGGTGAGCTACAGCATGGCCGGAGATAGTAGATTTGAACAGAGCTCGCTAGATTTTATGGAGGCTGCGATCACGGATTGCGGTCACGGACTACGCACGGACTGCTCGATCTGGTCGGAGCGAACTGATTTCTTTGTTTGCGGGCAGCGGGGTGGTGTTTGTCCGGAGGTTGTTACGAGCAGCGGAAATCTTGGCTTTTTCAACTTTGTAGGACAGCTACCATGACTTTAACCATACCCCCTTTGTAATGACAGAAAATAAGCAACTCCATGTACTTTGGCCGGTGAGTTGTCCAGCTTGGCCAGTGACTAATTTCAGCTAGATTCCGTCGATAATATTGACACTTTTTATCACTATTGTCGGAGCACTACAACTCCGACGGTGGTGGTTTTTTTCGCCATTATTCTCGCATGGTCAAGGAGAATCTAAATCTGGTGTTATTTTTGACTTACCGGAATATTATTTCGGTCACTTTTTTCGAATCCATTTTTTTTATAACAAAAATACTCTTTGATTGCCCAAGCTAGGTGGCGGCTATCCACTTTCGTGGAGTCTTGGCGGATATTTAGCTTGAACATAAGATGTTTTTGGTAAGCTGCTTCGATGACTTATTCCGGCTAGATGGCCGAAATTTGCTTACTTTTCTTTCCTTTTCTAGTAATTTCAGAAGGTATATGTGTGGAATAGGAAGAAAGAAAACGAAAATGTGTACCGACCACCTTTAATTTCGACAGAAACCATAAAAAGGATGAACTCTCTCTCTCTCTCTCTCTCTCTCTCTCTCTCTTTTAGGGCATCTAATTCCGGCGGCGTCACACCGGAAAAGATGGCGCTTCCTGGCAATGGAACCACTGATGACGCCATGAAAATAGGCCCGTATAGGGGTGGCAAAGGTTGTAGAAAACACGTCGCACCTCGGGTCTGCAAAATAGCACCATTAGGGGAACGGGGGATTGCCCCGCTATAACCCTCGGGAATAAGAGTAAGTATGTGTATACTAGAGATCTAGAGAGAGTATTGTAGAGAGAGAGAGAGAGTAGATGCATGACATACCTCTACAAGTAAGGAGGGTTATAGTTTATATAGGGGGTAGTAAGGGTATAATTGGTATTTTGTGGGGGTCCCACCGTATATATTTGATATATATATCTGTATGGTACTCTATATAAGTGTATGTATAAATATATCCAAAAAGTCAGGTTCATCAATTCTAATGCTAATCTTTGTACCATAAATGCTTAATATTATTTCTCAGATCTAATCAAGCAATTCCCTAAGCATTCTTTTTACAAAATATCCCATCCAGAAGAAAATAGGAAGTTAAAAATGAAGGGAGGATCACTCGAAGCGGAAGAAGTTTCCAAGGTTCCATCCCCGCCTGGGGTCAATCGCGGAATTTCCATACTAGACCTCATCCTTCGTATCATAGCATCTGTGGGCGCATTAGGAAGTGCAGTTGCCATGGGAACAACCGATGAAACTCTCCCATTCTTCACTCAATTCTTACGTTTCAATGCTCAATACGACGATTTCCCTTCCTTCTTGTATGTCTCTCTTGACCCCCACAATATTTTGCTCATTACAAAGTCTGTATACAAATTTTCACTAACTGTGTGTGTATGCGTGTGTTTTTTTTATCAAACAGGTTGTTTGTGATTGTGAATTCCATAGTATGTGCTTATGTAGCACTCTCCATCCCACTCTCCATCTTCCACATTGTCAGAACCAAAGCAAAAGCCACCCGAATTTTCTTGATCATCTTTGATACGGTAAACAAATTTACATTTTTTTTCAAAGTACCCACCAAGAAAATTGATTTATTTTTTTGAAACGCTAACGGTTTGATTATCAACGTTTGTGAAGGTGATGCTGGGACTTCTTAGTGAAGCATCATCAGCGGTTGCAGCCATTATGTATTTAGCACATAAAAGGAATGCATCAGCTAACTGGTTATCAGTTTGCCAACAATTTAACAATTTCTGTGAACGCGTTTCTGGATCTTTGATTGGCTCGTATGTTGCAGTGGTTATGTTTGTTCCGCTAATCTTTATTTCAGCCGTTGCATTGTCAAGGCGCTAAAATATGTGAGTTTTCTGCCTTTGTTTTTCTTCGCTTTGGTTTTTTTTTATATATATATATGTGATAGTGTGATTGTAAGTGCTTTTAATATTCATGTAATTTGTATTAACTCTTGTATATATTACAAACTACATTAAGGATATTTTCATGGATGTTCGCACACTTTTTTGAAAATCTCTAAAGAAAAGGGGGAGAAGAATAGGGGAAAATGCCTCTCAGACAGTCATTCAAGCAGGAAATGATCATCAATCAAGGGGGAGATGTCTCTTAGATGAGAGATACATGAGATGATCATCACGGAGGGATACGACCAGTTTAGGGGGAGTTTGATAGAATGGAGCCACGATGTATTTAGGGAGAGTTGATTGATAAAATGGAGCCGCATTGCATTAAGGGGGAGTTGGAGTTTCCTTGTGCTAATTGTGGTGATTACATGTATTGACCAGAACCACAAAAATGTGGAGAGATTGAAAGAGTATAAATATACCCTTGATTTTTTTTTTATTTTTGCTATTCTGGTAAGTTTGAAATTGATAATTTCGGTTTTGCAGTTTTGTCCATAATCACAAAAAATAGGGGGAGATTGAAAGAGTATAAAATACTCTTGAAATATCTTTTTGATTTTTGTACATATGGTTTTTATTTTGTCCATATTTATTTTGTCCATATTTAGATTAAATTAATGTAGGAAATAATTGGGAATATTTTCTTAATTTAGGATTGATTTTGTTTGACTAACAACTAATCTTTATTTCTTAGTAGTTATCATGTAAATAAGGTAGATTTCAAGAATGGCAAGAAGACTCCTACTTGAAGAAGGATTCATTGTTGATAAGGAAAGAGTTGCAAGAAGAATCCTTGTTGAAGAATGATTGTGATTGTTATAACGGAGGCCACCCCCCTTCATTCCTTGACACACCTTCCAAGAGAGAAACGGAGCTTACAGATTTCTTTAAGGCTTTTCTTCTTTGTTCTTGAAGTTCAGATCATTGAAACTTCAAGATTGTTTTTTATATTTTGTGTTCTTAGTCTAGAACCATTTTGATATTTTCGTAAGTTTATTTTCTTTCATTGTAAGTTTTCTTTACACTTGTTCTTAACAAGGTTGTGTTTTATGAAAGTTTTCCAGCGAGCATAATCTTGCTGAAGTGTTTAATTTCGTTGTTATTCCGCTGTATTTATTTTTGTTCGTGAGAGTTATTTTACTGTCAAGTTGTTTAGACAGTTGTGCTGACACTTGTGTGAACAACTGTACGCACAAGTCACTGCACAAGTGTTAACAGTCTTAGCTACAATTCTTTCAGGGTCTTTCCCCCAAAACCCTATGGTGTGAGAATTATCAATCCATTATTTGAGTGTATAAATATTGAACATTTAGAGAGAGATTTCAAGGTTTTGGGAGGAAGAGAGAGTGTGAACCTGAATTGGTTGAAATGAGAGGCTTAATCTATATTTATAGTGAGAATGAACTTTAGCCATAAAGCCCATTATAACCCATTTGACTATATGTGCTGCCATATTTTCCATTATATCTTGTATGCCATGTTTTTCATAATGATCATTTACACCCATGATATTGCACATTCTTCATATATTCGTAATGTCTATTTTGCCCCTTAGGCATATCGTATTTACCGTAGAATTTTCTATGGCCACATCACATGTATACATTGTTAAGTCCCGATATTACAGATTAATCTTTTAAATCAAGTGACAACTCTACATGATATCAAATTGTAAGGTATTATGTGCAAAAATTGCACTTTGTTGACATGGTGGCGTATGTAAAACCTCAGATTTAAATATGATATCCAATATATATGGTTGAATTGTTGGAAATGGGTAACGAAAGTTAAGTTTGACTTAACGTTGACCTAACTTCCTAACGGAATTCGTTATGTGTTAACGAAGTGAGTTACAAAATGTATTCTACATTTAGTGTAGATTATGAAACTCATTTATTGTCTCAAAACCATTTTCGGGTGAATGAGAAATTAATGACAAAAGGTTTGTAACTTAACGAGAGTTGTTTAAAGGGTAAATTAGATCATTTGGATTTAATTGGATTTGAACAGTGGTTTTGGCTGATGAGATTTTGCTCCCAGATGATCAGAACGAGTGGGGACTCTGGTCACGAGTCGTGAGCACGAATGAACCTTAATGGACATTTGGCTCAAATCTGATCAGAACGAGTGGAGACCTTGGGAACGAGTCGTGGGCACGACTCGTGCCAAGGAGCACGACTCGTGCCCTTCACTGCTGTTCGAAAAATCATGTCTTTTCAAGGAAAAAGTCACAAAACCTTTTGACTCTCCTTATATACTTTCCCTCCGAATTTCAATTTACACATTCAGTCATTTGAGCCTCTCTACACACATTTGAGATAGATTAACATAGCCAAATCATTTCATCTTGTTGCATAAATTCCTTCAAGTCCTAAAGTTCCAAATAGTCAATTGTTCGTTAGATTTGTTAATTTGGAGTGCTCATATTAATAAATAGAAGTCGTTGCATCTAACGAGAAGTTTGTCATCAACCGTAAGCACCAGTGCGGGACAAATACTTCTTACGGAAATTGTGTTAAACACAAGCCTCGACTACATCAAGTTTGTCTTTTTCAATTTTCGTTATCTTTTCCGTTATCTTTCTCTTCTTCTTTGTTATTTCCTTAAGAAGCCTTGCTAAAAAACACTACATGAATAACCTAACCCCTTAACGTCTTTTTAATTTTGCAGCAAAATCCAATCGAACAGTAATTAAACAGATTAGTGGAGTTGGAAATTTGAATAGCGAATGCCCAATAATCAACATTTTTAAGTACAATTAGTCCACCATTTAAGAGCAAGTTGAGCAGTTAAGTTAATATTCTAATGCTAATCTTTGTACTATAAATACTTAATATTATTCTTCAGATCTATTCAAGCAATTCCCTAAGCATTCTTTTTACAAAATATCCCTTCCAGAAGAAAATAGGAAGTGAAAAATGAAGGGAGGTTCACTCGAAGCGGGAGAAGTTTCCAAGGTTCCATCCCCGCCTGGGGTTAACCGCGGAATTTCCATACTAGACCTCATCCTTCGTATCATAGCAGCTGTGGGCACATTAGGAAGTGCAGTTGCCATGGGAACAACCGATGAAACTCTCCCATTCTTCACTCAGTTCTTAATTTTCAACGCTCAATACGACGATTTCCCTTCCTTCTCGTATGTCTCTCGTGACCCCCACAATATTTTGCTCATTACAAAGTTTGTATACAAATTTTCACTAACTGTGTGTGTATGCGTGTGTTTTTCTATCAAACAGGTTGTTTGTGATTGTGAATTCCATAGTATGTGTTTATGTAGCACTCTCCATCCCACTCTCCATCTTCCACATTGTCAGAACCAAAGCAAAAGCCACCCGAATTTTCTTGATCATCTTTGATACGGTAAACAAATTTACGTTTTTTTTTCAAAGTACCCACCAAGAAAATTGATTTATTTTTTTGAAACGCTAACGGTTTGATCATCAACGTTTGTGAAGGTGATGCTGGGACTTCTTAGTGCAGCAGCATCAGCAGCTGCAGCCATTGTGTATTTAGCACATAAAGGGAATGCATCAGCTAACTGGTTATCAGTTTGCCAACAATTTAGCAATTTCTGTGAACGCGTTTCTGGATCTTTGATTGGCTCGTATGTTGCAGTGGTAGTGTTTGTTCTGCTAATCTTTCTATCAGCCGTTGCATTGTCAAGACGCTAAAATCTGTGCGGTTTTCTGCCTTTGTTTTTCTTCGCTTTGGTTTTTTATATACATATATGTGATGGTGTGATTGTAAGTGCTTTTAATATTCATGTAATGTGTATTTACTCTTGTATCTATTACAAACTACATTAAGGGTATAAGTAAGTATATGTCTCCAAAATCAAATAGTGGCGTTTTTATCATTTTCAAGCAGTAACAAGAGCTCATGAATTGATTTCAATGTCTTCTTGTAGTATAAATATGATTCGTATATCTTGGGTGTACGAACGTAATTATCAAGCTGCAAAAAGGAACGTAATTAATTATCAAGCTGCAAAAAGGAACGTAATTATCAAGCTGCAACCTCAGCATGGGGAACGGGGAGTTCGAATCTTGGCAGGAGGAGGGTTCACTTCCACCGGTTTATGTGCCCGTACGCGAGCCTGCCAAACCCAGCCCTGCAACATAACCTTGAGCCCGGCTGAATCTCAATAGAGGCTGGCCTAACATGTGAGCCCGGTGGCCTCAATCCCTGGCCCATCATGTGAGCCACTGCCCGGCCCAGCCTAAGATTTATTCAACCCAAAAAAAAAAAAAAGACCTTTGAATTTTTTAATTTAATAAAATTAGTTCCTAAATTACCTTTTTACCAATTCATTTTCATAATAGTTCATTGTATATTTATGCATTTTTAAAAGGACCCTAAAATGAGAAATGACTATTTGTTTTGGGACAAAGAAAATACTATAAACATGGAAAAGAATTCACTTATAATGCTTAGAAGGGATTTCTAATTAATTAATTTGGATTATAGTCAACTTTAGTAGGTGAATTGGTTAAATCATCAATATTCTTCTAATGCATAGCTCCTATGCAAATACAAACAACTTCCTCCGTACTATAATATTTTTCACAATTGACCTAATAAATTAATTGCAATATATATTTTACTTTTTTATACATTACTTATGTTATAATAAAATTATTTTTTCTCAAAAGTACAACACTTATTTTAAAATATACCAAACAACTAAAATATTCCATCCGTCCAAAAATGATTTTTCCACTTTTTGTTTATCTTTATTACATAGGTAATTTAAACAATTATTTTGGATTAATTTAATTATACTGATGAAAATTTGAAACTTATTATTGATACACCATTAACAATATTATGAATAAATAAGTTTTATAAGGATAACTAAACTAAACTAAAATTATTGTTTAGAATATTTTCGTAATAACTGAAATAAATGGAAAAATTATTTTGAGACCGAGAAGGAAAGAGGGAGTACAATAAGTATTATTGGGCGATGGGTAATACTCCCTCCGTCCCGGTAGAAGCGTCGCCATTTTAGGGGTGACACGCAAATTAAGGAAAAGTGTGGGAAGAAAAAATGTTGTGAGTGTAATTTGAAAATAGGAGAGAGAATTAGTGGAGGAAATAGTGAATTTAAAAAGTGTTGTGAGTGTAGAGGAGAGAGAATTAGTGGAGGAAATAGTGGATGGGTAATAGAATATTAATAAAATATTTCCTTTTCAGGAAAGGGTGACGCTTTAAACGGGACACTCTTTTGGGTAAAAAGTGACGATTCGGATGGGACGGAGGGAGTATATAAAGAAACCATTCATGTCTGTCTTTCTCGGAGAAAATATCTTGAACAAGCTAATATCTCGCACAATGTACACCTTTTTTTTGAGCTAATAAATACTCCCTCCTCTCACTGGACCTATTTTTTGGGCACGAGAATTAAGGAAAGTAAGAGTGAGAAATAGGTAGAGGAGGTGTTTGCGAGTATGAAAAATTAAATGGGAGAGAATGAGTGGGAGAAATAGTTAGGAGAGAGAATGTTGGGAGTATAAAAGTAAAGTATGAGAGAGAATGAGTGGGTAGAATAGTAAAGATTCTTTGCCATTTTAGACAGTTCACACTCACGTGGGATGAACGAAAAAGAAAATAAGTCCACAATTACATGGATAGGAGGGAGTACTTTCCAGTATCACACGTGAGTGGATTGGACACAAGAATTAAAAAAAAAAGTAAGAGAGAAAATTAGTGGGATGAAGTATTTGTGAATATGAAAATAAAATAGGTGAGAGAATAAATAAAAGAATTAATAAGTTGATTGGTATTATAAATATAAAAATAAAATAGCATAGAGAATGAATGAAAATGATATTGTATAAATTATCATTTTAAACATTATTTACTCATATATAACGAACGGAAATAGAAAAAGAAATAAGTAGGACTATCGAATAGTCCACTAACATTAAATGGACGTTGATTACGATAATTGTAGTCTACCAAAGGGTTCCTTTCTTAGAAAGAAAAGTGCTTTACACTCCTTCTGCCCCACACTAGTGTCGATCATTTTTTTGGATACGAAAATTAAGAAAAAGTAGGAGAGAGAAATAGGTGAAGGAGGTGTTTGTGAGTATGAAAAATTAAATAGGAAAGAGAATGAGTGGGAAGAATAGTTAGGAAAGAGAATGTTGTGAGTGTAAAAGTAAAGTATGAGAAAGAATGAGTGGGTGAAATAGTAAATATTATTTGCCATTTTGAACAGTTCACCCTAATCTGAGATGAACAAAAAAGAAAATAAATTCACACTAATGTGGGACGGAGGGAGTATATTATAAGAACAAATAGCTATGACATTTGCATTTTCTTTAGTTATTCAACTTTTTAGATGCACACTTTTAAGTTCCACTTAAGGCAAAAGTAAGAATTCTATAAGACAACAATTTCATGTAGTTTAAATGATAATTGATTCCTAGAAATCTGATTATTGATCATCATAAAAACGACGTTTATGAATATATACGTGGAGATTAAAAACATGTACTGTATATAAACTCGTTTTAAAAATTGAATTAAGTTAACGTAATCAACTGGTCCGTCCCAACTAAAACTCCTTAGGAAAGAGACCCCGATCATAGGATTGGATCTAACCGATTATAGGCGTATTTGAAGAATTTTTTTTTCTTTTTTTTTTTCTTTTAAGGGAAGTAGCCCTTCAAATATATATGCTCATTATTCATGTTTATATTTTTAGTAGATGTGAGATAATTATCTAACAATCATCTTATTAATCAAATTTGTTCAGAAAAATCATTTATTAACCAAATCCACTAGACAATAAAAAGAAAAAAAAATACTAATGGACAATGACATTTTTACCCTTTACCTGCCGTCTCATACAAATTGCCAACACAAAAAGCAACACTTCACCAACCCTTTTTTCATGAATTTCAACCTCTCAGTTCCTCCAAATTATCAACCCCTTCTCCTTTCCTCCCTCAATTTTCTTGAATTTCTGCAATGGCAAAGTTTGACCTTTTTGACCTTGAAAAAAACTTTGCTTTCTATGGAGCATACCATAGAAACCCAATCAATATAGGTATTCATATGATATTTGTTTGGCCAATATTTTTCTCAGCCATTTTTATCCTCAACTATATTCCATCTCCCTTCAATCTCCCTCATGTCGAGTTTTCATTATTCGGGATGAATATTATCTTGATCTTTAACATCGCGTTCTTGGTTACGTTAATCTATTGTGTGTTCTATGTATGTTTTGATTGGAAATCTGGTTCCTTGGCTGCCTTCCTCTGCTTTCTCTGTTGGATTGCTAGCAGTCATTTTTCCACTCTAATCGAGTTTTCTCTTGCCTGGAAGGTAAATTTTGAATTTTTAGTATGTTCTTGATCATTATGCGCATATATGTGATTTGGGGTTTTCTTAATTAGTGAAATGAATGATTTCTTGAGCTAATATTTTGTCCGTATGGTCGTTGTTATGGTACAAGCAAGCAACGTACAAACAAGCAAAGCAAAGCACATCCCCTTAAAACATTGACAAGTTTATTTCAGGTTGTTCTGGTGGTTCAGCTAGTTTGTTGGACTGGACAGTTTATAGGTCACGGCGTATTTGAGGTATAGTTGATTTTGTCACATACAAATATACAACTCCATAAAACACACATAACTCATTCGTGTAAAATCCGCTAACTAAATCAAAATATGCAGAAACGTGCACCAGCGCTTCTGGATAACCTATCGCAAGCTTTCTTGATGGCCCCCTTCTTTGTTCTGCTAGAGGTATATAATCGTTGCATAAATTTTACGTATGATTTATTAATGAAATTCATCGCGCAAAGAAAAGAAAGCTGAACTTCTGTTTATTGATTCAGGCACTTCATATACTGTTTCGTTACGAACCATACCCCGGATTTGAAGTTAGAGTTACAGCAAGAATAGAGGCTGAAATTAAGGAATGGAAAGAGAAGCAGGAAAAATTACTTTCTTAGTCTTATTTATATGTTGTATTATTAACACGATACTGTAATTAACACGTGATATTATGTACTTAACCAAATATCCCGGCACCAATTTGAACTTGAAAAGTCTACTCATAAAAATTCTGTTACTATATATTACTCCCTCCGTTTCAAAATGAATGTCCAATTTTTTTACAAATTTCCTCTTGATAGTTGATAGTCAAGAGCAAATTTAAATTATTCTATATAGGTCCTCCTTTCAAAATTCATGATCGATACAATGTAGAGGAGGGGATTCAAGCCTTTAACCTTTCCGAAATAAGACAAAAACCTATGTCATTGAGTCAAAGGCTCATTGGCACTTATCGGGTTTTACATCAGATAATGTTTAAATGGTTGAACTCAATGTTGGAAATGGATAACGGGAAGTTAGGTTTAACTTAACGTTGATCTAGTTTCTAACGGAAGTTCGTTATGTGTTAACGGAACTAGTTACAAATTGTATTCTACATTTGTTGTAGATTACTAAAATCATTGAATATCTCAAAACCATTTAGGGTGAATGAGAATTAATGACAATAGTCTTTTGTAACTTAACAAGAAGTTAGTTAAAAGGTCAATTTGATCGTGTAGATCAAATTGGGTTTGAACAGTGTTTTTGGGTGATGAGTTTTGGCTCAAGGCGGTCGAGCAGTGGGGACTCTGAGCACGAGTCGTGAGCACGAGTGGGATTCTGATGACCATTTGCTCAAATCTGATCAGAACGAGTGGAATGCTTGGAAACGAGTCGTGGGCACGACTCGTGCCAATTAGCACGACTCGTGCCATTCACAGCTGTTCGAAAGTTTGCACCTTTTCAAGGGAAAAGGCACAAAACCTTTTGACTCTCCTTATATTCTTCCCCCTCCGAATTTCAATTCACTCATACTGTATTTCTACCCTTCCTACCCTCTAGTGAGATAGAAAAACATACCCAAATTATTGGCATCTTGTTGCATCAAATCTTTCAAAGTCCAAAGTTCTAAATAGTGATTAGTTCGTAGAGTTACCAATTTGGAGTGCTCCTATTGGTGATTATAAGTCGTTTTATCTCACGAGAAGTTTGCCATTTAAACCGTAAGCACCTGTGCGGGGCAAATACTTCTTACGGAAATTGTGCTACACAAGACTCGACTTCCTAAATTGTTCTTCCCAATTTCCGTTAGTTTTTCTGTCAAGTTTTCCGTTAAGTTTTGAAGAAGCCACACACAAGTTCCAACAATCGTAAGAAGTATTTCACGCTTCTTCAAGATCTTCAAAACATGGCAAACGAGAAAGATTCCACCGAATCAAGTCAAGGGAATGTTACGCCTCCTTCTCAAGGTGACGCTACGTTCAACAATGTTACACCGTCTCACCCGGTTCATGGTAAGAAACCTCCTTCACATACAACCTTAAGGGTTGCACCTCTTAATGCTCTCCCTCCGTCTCATGTGTTCATACATGCGGAAAGACCTGGTATTCTTACCGGGATGAACTTTAAGAAGTGGCAACAGAAAATGTTGGTGTATTTGACAACATTAAAATTGGTGCAATTTCTTTGGGAATATCCACCATTGATATCCGACGAGGATGAATCCAAAGCAAAGAATAAATTGGATACTTGGAATCACAGCGATTTCTTGTGTCGCAATTATATTCTTAATGGCTTGGATTACGCACAATACAAGGTGTGTTGGGGCATAAAGACCGCGAGAGAACTTTGGGATTTTCTCGAGATGCACAATACTATGTGTATTGTGACTAAAAGACCGCAAGTGAACTTGGTGGAAAGAAGTACCGGAAACAAGAAAAAGAAAATCGGGAAAGTGAAGAGGACCGCCAAGAAGGTTAAAGGTAGTTGTTTTAATTACGGCAAACCCGGGCATATGGCTAGGGAATGTCGACATCCTAGAATCAACAACCAAGATGGAAACCCTCTTCAAGCCAATGTTCCATTGAACTTCGAGCAACTTAGTCTATCGGGATAAGTGTTGATCTGACCAAATGTGGTTGGTGTGTTAGTAAAGGGTACCTTGTTGAAGGACTCCTTAACTTAAATTGTAATTGTTTATCCGCCTAAGTGCGAAGAATAAAATTTCAAATTTTATTTACTTGGTTTGAAGTGTTCCAATTGTTATGGCGTGTTCATTTAGGTCGTGTAAATTTAAATTCACTAAGTCGACGAGTTAATTTAAAATCACTACCTAAAATGAAATTTGATTCGCAAAATCAATTGTGATTTCTTTTGTAGAAATCAGTTCAAACCAGAAATAGTAAATAGATAGTTCTTTACTTCTATTAATGATTGCATTTGATAATGCAAAGTTCATTTTTGGAAAAGTAAAAGTAAAACCTTAAAGTTTTGAGTAAACAATAAGGTTTGTGATTCATCTTAATGAACAATTAAGAATTTCGTAGTGATAGAGGTGGTTAGTATGAAGTACCGTTTGAAAAATAATTGTTGGGACGCTGATACTTATTTATCAAATGAATGCTTCTTACTCACTCAAATCAATTGAATCACAGAAAAAGGAAGATAGAACTTTTAAGGAGATGGTGAACTCCTTATTGATAAGTTCTGTCTTATGTGGGTATACCTAGCAAAGAGGTTAAGATAGGACCCAAAACCATGGATTACGTTTCCATTGGCAATGCGGTATTCTTCGAAACAAAGGATTGAAGAGACCAAAGTTGAAGAGACCTCACTTAAACATAGTTATGACTATGTCGTCGGTTCATCTCAAGGAGATGAAATACATTGTAGATAACATGGTTATTACAATTAAATGACTCCACATAAAAGAAAATATTAAATATGAATTAGGACATTCATAAAAAAATTTGATATGTGGAGGTACACCTCAAGTGTGGGGGTACAAGCTAAATACATAAGTTCTATTGATATGAACTTCAAGTATTAACAGAAACTGTTAAAATGTTAACAGTTAAAAGAATGGATCATCATATATTTGGAAGATTATTTGATGATAAAAACTCCTAACGAATTTGAAGTGTTCGTAAGCTGTTTTATAAATACCTAAGCGTGGGGTATTTGGCTAAAGTAGAAATACTTAAGCAAGACTCGTTATATTCTTTAAAGAATATACTTCCTTGAAATGATAGGAAATGTATAAATTTTAATAAGAAAATTTATAAAAACTGTAAGTGAAGGACAAATTCATCCTACTCTATTAGGAAGATGGTTGATCTTCCTTATGCGAACCGTTGGGTTGCAAAAAACTAGATGTACCAAGGATGAAACTTTTAAAATGTTAGACTCTTAAATTCACTAAGAAGAATTTTCAAGAGGTCTAGTCTAAAGAGTGAAAAGTACTTTTCTTGATAAAAGGATCTTGAAAGGTAGTCTCTACAGACAATAGAATCAAGGAATGCAATATTCTTTGAAAAATATCTTTCCTGCTAAGGACAGGAAATAAGGTAAATTCTCAAAAGAGAACATATGAATCTACAAACGGTCCATCTCAAGTTGAAGATGAAGGACTTAGACGTAGTAAAAGGGCAAGAGCGAAAAAAGTCTTTTGGTCCTGATTTTCTATCATTTATGTTGGAAAACGAATCAGCAACTGTTAAGGAAGCGTTATCTGGTCCGGATAGTTCGTTCTGGAAAGAGGCTATTAACAGTGAGATAAAATCCATAATGCTTAATAAATACTTGGGAATTGGTAGATCTCCCTCCAGGTTGCAAACCATTAGGTTGCAAATGGATTCTTAAATGAAAGTATAAAGCTGATGGATCTATTGAAAAGTATAAGGCTAGGCTAGTTGTCAAAAGGACATGATGATTTATGCAAGATTATCCCATTGACACAACAGAGCGTTCTATGTCGCACAACCGTGTTGGATCTACTTGTGTATTCATATGGACTAAAACAAGCAACTAAACAATGGCATGAGAAGTTCTATAGAACTATGTTATCAAATGGATTCAAGATTAATGAATGTGACAAATGTGTCAACATACATTAAAGGAACATCTGAATCATTTGTTAATAGTCTGTCCTTATGTGGATAACAATGGTAGTCATGAATTGATCATGAATACCAAAGACATGTTAAAGAAGAACTTTGACATGAAAGATATGGGATTAGCCGATGTCATATTAGAAATAAAGATTTCTAGAACATCAGAAGGAATAGTCCTATCAAAATTCCATTATCTTGAAAAGAAAGTACTTCGAAAGCTCAAATAGATTCTTGAGAGGTATTCTCTGTAAAGTAGATTCCTGAAAAGTAGACTCTAAGGAGGTCAAACCACTTAGAGATACTGAATACTTAGGAAGTCGAAACGGTACAGAGATAATAACCACTTGAAGAAACTGACCGATAGAAGAATTTGATCACTCGAAGGGACTGATCATTCTAGATAGACTAAAGGTCTAATTGTAATTGTAATCAATCACCGGAATAGTATAATCATAAGTACTTGGTGTACTTAAGGATATACTTATGATTAAAAGATTACAATTCCTATGTAAGTTGAATGGTCTTGGAAGATATTCCTTTGTGGAATAAGTTTGTGTCTACATGACCTAAGGCATTGTGACGACAATGAGAAATAGGAAAAGGTGTAGAACATCATGGTAAGTCTAGACATAATGGTCTTAGACACACTACCATAGTACAATTGATCTCAATGCGACTGTCACAACTAGCCATGTGAAGTCAAAATCGGATCCGTCTACCTAAGGGTAGTAATAGAGATCAACTGTATAAACTGTTAAGGGGAATGGGTTTAAAACCCACAACAAAAGAACTTATAGCGGACACTCAACCTTGAGAAATGGAGATCCCAGGCCCTTGGTTCAATGAGACAACCAAGTTATAAGTTCTAGTAGAGTTACTTGGAAACAACAACTCGGTTTATTAACCTAGAGATGTTGAATACTCATTCCCAGAACATCCAAGTACAAGCACATGCAGCAGTGGTAAGGATAAGTTGAGAAAAATTTTAATGATTTCTATACCTTCGGGTGGAGTGCATGATACTCCTTATACTGAGAATCACCTATATAAAGCGAGAGGTAATTAGGCCGCCTCTAAATGAACGCTTATGAATGAGATACGGTCCAGGGCCGAAATGGACAAAACCGTGAGAATGAAAAACTATTAGAGCTATTATTATGTGAGTATTATTGTCTTTGTATACAACCTACGATCATTTGGTTCAAAGCGACTCGCTACCAAATGGCTAGTATATCCGATAATATTTCACTAGGGAAGATTCAAGGCCACAAGCTATCTATCCCGATGTAATAATAGTTCGCCGGAACTTTGGACGAAATTGCATACATGCATTAATTGTCATTCATGTGGGGGATTGTTGGAAATGGATAACGGAAAGTTAGGTTTAACTTAACGTTGATCTAGTTTCTAACGGAAGTTCGTTATGTGTTAACGGAACTAGTTACAAATTGTATTCTACATTTGTTGTAGATTACTAAAATCATTGAATATCTCAAAACCATTTAGGGTGAATGAGAATTAATGACAATAGTCTTTTGTAACTTAACAAGAAGTTAGTTAAAAGGTCAATTTGATCGTGTAGATCAAATTGGGTTTGAACAGTGTTTTTGGATGATGAGTTTTTGGCTCAAGGCGATCGAAGCAGTGGGGACTCACGAGCACGAGTCGTGAGCACGAGTGGGATTCTGATGACCATTTGCTCAAATCTGATCAGAACGAGTGGAATGCTTGGAAACGAGTCGTGGGCACGACTCGTGCCAATTAGCACGACTCGTGCCCTTCACAGCTGTTCGAAAGTTTGCACCTTTTCAAGGGAAAAGGCACAAAACCTTTTGACTCTCCTTATATTCTTCCCCCTCCGAATTTCAATTCACTCATACTGTATTTCTACCCTTCCTACCCTCTAGTGAGATAGAAAAACATACCCAAATCATTGGCATCTTGTTGCATCAAATCTTTCAAAGTCCAAAGTTCTAAATAGTGATTAGTTCGTAGAGTTACCAATTTGGAGTGCTCCTATTGGTGATTATAAGTCGTTTTATCTCACGAGAAGTTTGCCATTTAAACCGTAAGCACCTGTGCGGGGCAAATACTTCTTACGGAAATTGTGCTACACAAGACTCGACTTCCTAAATTGTTCTTCCCAATTTCCGTTAGTTTTTCAGTCAAGTTTTCCGTTAAGTTTTGAAGAAGCCACACACAAGTTCCAACACTCAATACACTGGACCAAACAGGTTTTTTACCCAGACCACTACCACTTTCACGGACATGGCCACCATATCTCAATTACCACTGCCATCACCACAACTGCCGCCACCAGATCCACCGCCACCAACACTGTCGTAACAACCACATAGCCGCCAACGTCCCGTAACCCACTAAACAGCTAGGTTAAGGTTTTTGCATGCTAGAGAATCATGCATATATTTTATTCTTTCATCTATAGAACTGGTCTCCCTTGATTAACTGGTAGAAGCCCTGCCATGGCCTTATCTTGTTTGTCGCTTGCATGCAGTGTTCCGGAGTCTGGACATCGGTTTTACTTGGGCATTTTTTTATTTTTATAAAGAACCTAAGCTAGGATTCTAAAAGTCGTTAGTCTAGGTCTCGATTAAGCGCTAGGCGGCCAAAAAACGCCGCGACTAACACCAAATCCACCTAGAAACGCATAGTCAAAAAAATGGTTGTCTAAGCACCATACGAGTTGACTATTAGGGTTGTGCGTCGCCTTTTGCAGAGATCTGTCTTACTATTTTAATATTTTATAAAACATTTGATTCTAAAACTAAAACAACATCATTTCTTATTGATTAAATTAAAAAAAGTCCTCGTTGAAGACTCAAATTATGAATTGATTCATTGAAATCACAAATCTCAATTTATTTTATTAGAATATTATGAATCTTGTCTAAATTCTTGATCCCGCCTAGGCCCTGTCTAAACCCCGCTGAGGCGCTTTAGACGCTAGGCTCGACTTTTCCACCTAGCATAGCAGCCTGCTACCGATTTTTAGAACCTTGACTTAAGCAATATATATCCGGTAGTAAATTAGGTTAAAATTCCCAAAAATGTGAAATCTATTTCAAACCTTACCATACAAAGATTGTTGATAGTGATGTGATGTGATTGTGAAATATGAATTTGGGCCTGAACGGTAAGTTAGGTCCAACGTGGCAAAATGGGTCAAATTGACCAAATACGTATAAAGCGGGTATTATAAGTAAGCCCATGTCGGTGAAGCGACATTTGAAGTGAGGCGACGAAACACTACTACATTTCTGACCTAATGTAACGCATCAAATGCAACGCCAGAGCTAATGTAACGCATCTAATGCAATGCCAGAGCTAATGTAACGCATCTAATGCAACGCCAGAGCTAATGTAACGGCTAATGCAACGTCAGAGCTAATGTAACACATCTAATGCAACGCCAGAACTAATGTAACGCATCTAATGCAACGACAGAGCTAATGTAACGAGTCAAATGCAACGACAGAGCTAATGTAACGGCACATTTTAATTAATGCAACGGCTTTGATCTCAGCGTTACATTAGATTTTTCTAATGTAACGGCTAAATTACTAATGCAACGCCAAAATCCTAAACCCTAAACCCTAAACCCTAAATCCTATATCCTATACCCTATACCCTATACCTTATACCCTATACCATATACACTATACCCTATACCCTATGCCTTATACCCTATACCCTACACACTATACCCTATACCCTATACCCTATACCATATACCATATATAACATATCATATACCCTATACCCTATACCTTATACCCTATACCCTACACTATACCCTATAACCTATATCCTATATCCTATAACCTATACCCTATACCCTATACACTATACCCTGAACCCTATACCCTATACACTATACCCTATACCCTATACCTTATACCCTATGCCCTATACACTATACCCTATAACCTATACCCTATACCCTATGCTACAGGGTATAAGGTATAGGGTATAGGGTATACCCTATACCCTATACACTATACCCTATAACCTATATCCTATAACCTATACCCTATACCATATACCCTATACCACATACCACGTACCACATTGCCACATGTACCACAGTACCACGTAATACCACTATACACTATACCCTATACCCTATATCCTATACCCTATGCCCTATACATTATACCCTATAACCTATATCCTATACCCTATATCCTATACCCTATACCATATACCCTATACACTATACCCTATACCAGGGTATAGGGTATAAGGTATAGGGTATACCCTATAGGGTATAGGACATACCCTATAGGATATAGGGTATAGGGCATAGGGCATACCCTTTAGGGTATAGGTTATAGGGTATAAGGTATAGGGCATATGATATAGGGTATACCCTATAGGGTATAGGGTATACCCTATAGGATATAGGGTATAGGGTATAAGGTATAGGACATAGGGCATATGGTATAGGGTATACCCTATAGGGTATACCCTATAGGGTATACCCTATAGGGTATAGGATATAGGATATACCCTATAGGGTACATGGTATAGGGTATAGGGTATAAGGTATAGGATATAAGGTATAGGGTATAGGGTATAGGGTATAAGGTATATGGTATAGGGTATACCCTATACCCTATACACTATACCCTATAACTTATATCATATATCCTATACCCTATACCCTATACATTATACCCTATACCATATATCCTATACCCTATGCCCTATGCCCTATACCCTATACCTATATCCTATACCCTATACCATATACCCTATACCCTATTCCCTATAGGGTATAGGGTATACCCTATAGGGTATAGGGTATATACCCTATATGATATAGGGTATAGGGTATAAGGTATAGGGCATAGGGCATACCCTATAGGGTATAGGGTATAGGTTATAAGGTATAGGGCATAGGGCATATGGTATAGGGTATACCCTATAGGGTATAGGGTACCCTATACCCTATAGGGTATAGGGTATATCCTATACCCTATAGGGTAATGGGTATATCCTATACCTTATACCCTATATCCTATACACTATACCCTATACCCTATAGGGTATAGGGTATAACGTATAGGGTATACCCTATACCATATGTTTTATACCATATACCATATACCCTATACACTATACCATATACACTATACCCTATACCCTATATGGTATAGGGTATAAGGTATAGGGTATATCCTATAGGATATAGGGTATATGGTATAAGGCATAGGACATATGGTATAGGGTATACCCTATAGGGTATAGGTTATAAAGTATAGGGTATAGGGTATACCCTATAGGGTACAGGGTATAAGGTATAGGGTATACCCTATACCCTAATCCTTAAACCCTATACCCTATAGGGTATACCCTATATCTTATACCTTATAGGGTATACCCTATGCCCTATACCTTATACCCTATACCCTATACCCTTTAGGGTATACCCTATACCCTATAAGGTATACCCTATACCCTATAGGGTATACCCTAAAAGGTATACCCTAAGGGGTATACCCATAGAATATAGGTTATAAGGTATATTATATAGGGTATAGGGTATAGTATATAGGGTATAGAGTATAGGGTATAGGGTATAGAGCATAAGGCATAGGGTTTAGGGTGTAGGGTATAGGGTATAGAGCATAGGGTATATCCTATAGGGTATAGGGCATATGGTATAGGGTATACCCTATACCCTATAGGGTATAGGGCATAGGGTATAGGGTATACCTTATAGGATATAGGGTATAGAGTATAGAGTGTAGGATATAGGATATAAGGTATAGGGTATACCCTATAGGGTATAGGGTATAGGGCATAGGGTATAGGGTATACCCTATAGGGTATAGGGTATAGGGCAAGGGTATACCCTATAGGGTATAAGGTATAGAGTGTAGGGTATATATATGGTATAAGGTATAGGGTATACCTTATAGGGTATAGGACATAGGGTATACCCTATAGGGTATAGGGTTTAGTATATAGGGTATATAGTATAGGGTATAAGGTATAGGATATTATAGTATATAGGGTATAGAGTATAGGGTTTAGGGTATATGAGGTTTAGGGTATGAGGGTATATTAATAAGTATTATTAATATTTTAAAAGTATAATTATTTTTTAAAATTTATTTTTGAATTGAGATAAATATTTTAGACATTTTTTGGTAAGAAATTTTTTTTAAAAAAAATTATATAAAATATGTTAGAAATTAACTAAATATTTTTATCAATTATTACTTAGGTATATTAATATTTCTTAGAAGTTTAAATTATTAAATTAATGAGTATCTAATATACAATACAAGGAGCTAAAAACCGCCTCTTATCCCCCCCATAAAGAGTGGCTGAGATTCATTCTTGGAATGTTGATCTAAGGGCTGAAAATCATCCCTCCTCTTTCAACCAACCATTCATAACTTCCCCCAAACCGCTGCAGTTGATTTTTCTTTCTAATGCCCACTTGGGTAATGTATACACAGACAGATTTTCTTTTTCAATTGCAGGCATTACAATTACAAACTGTTGTTGATTGCAGGGAGTCATATTGTTCTTGCATATGAGAAGAAATTACTGTTACTGATGTGTTTCATGTTGCTACTTACCTGTTTTCTTATGATACCCATTTTACATCACGTTAAGCTGAGCAGTTAAGGTAGATTATATGCTGCTTTTGTTCCCTTGGTAGTCTAACCCATTCTACAGAGAGAGACAGTCATTTCTCATTCTCGCTCTCATCAATCCATCGCGTTTGAGGTAAGTTTGTTCGATTTTTCTTTTTATCGCATGTTTATGAACTGATTTGTATCACTTATTCGTTAATTAGATTGGTCTCAGTTTAGTTTGCATCGAATTTTCTGTGTTAGATTTATTGCGTTTGGATTTCGACGATTAATTTTCTGACTGTTACATGTTTATAAATGCAAGAGCCATAGCTACTCTGTATTTTGCTTGAATAAGTATGTGTTTTTTATTTGTTGAAGTTGTGGTGTGTGGCCTTGGTGAGGGTGCGGCGGCCGTAAGGGAAGGCTGGGGTGGTGAAATTTGAGTAGATGAAGGGGAAGAGAAGGGTTTCAAAATGGGGGGTGGGGGTGGGGGTGGGGTGGGGGGTTAATGAAAGAGAATGAGAGAAAGAAAGGTTTGAAAACTCAATGCATAATTAGAATTTTACTGTAAATTGTGTGTGTAATCAAATCATCTGAATAGCACAAAATGAAAAGAAAACATGATAGACTTTGATGAGAACTGACCTGTTACAATAAATTACAGAGAAATAATATAAATAAGAATTCTCAATAATATAAATAAGAGCTTCCCTAGCCATTGTCAGTCTTCAAGCTAGAAGAATACCCGAGTAAGTATTGTGCAACAGCCCAAAGAAACCCAGCAATCTAGAAAACTGAACCAAAATCCATACCTCGATGACATTATCATAGAACCTACTGTTCGGTCGAAACCTAACGGTTTATTTTATATCCGCAAGCGCACGGGCTATTGTAATATAGCGGGTGCAAGTACGAGTCGATCCCACAGAGACAAGGTTTACTTAAGGGATATTTTTGTCTTTAGAAAATATAAAAAGGATTGGGGGGTAGATAAAATTTGTTTTTAGAATAATAGAGAGAGCATAGACAGAAAATACTTTAATTGAATTCTTATAAAACAAAGCATTCTCGGGATTGGAAATCATACACATAATCTTATTCATCAAATTGTCATTGTCTTAGAAATAAAAGGTTTTCATAAAAAGCAAGGATGGTATGTTAGGCCTACGCTATTTCGGGCTAGGACAATAGCGTTTGTATTCTTCACTAATTATGTTCTAACTGTTTGAGAAATCCGTTTATGTTTGACCCCGCCCGTCACAAACGGGCATTCCGGCTATCTCTAGCTGACCATAATTAGTAAGAATCCATTAAGGACGGAAGTTCAACATACTTTCCATTAAAAGAACATCCACTAGGCCATTGAACTACTCTCGTGATCAATGAACCTAGTTTCTTTATATGGTTCCGTCAATTGAGATTCTCCGCTAGGTACTTCTCTCAATTGATCGAATCATACAAATTGGATATCGCCAATAAGTAAGGCATTTAGAGAATAATATAAAGAAATTGTTTTAGATGAAGAAAGAAGACAAGACTAATCATTTTTAGATGATGAATAAGCATGTTTTTGAGTTTCCAACCCCAAGAATATGGGGGATTACTCACAAGCCATTTATAATATAAAAGCAATTAAAAAGAGATTGAGTAAGAGAGACTTATGATGGACAAATCTTTTGGAAATAATGCTTCACTTTTATTGATCTTCTTCCAAAGTAACTTCAAGAACAAAGTAATGACTTGATCTTCAAATCTCCTTGGAAATTGTTATCACAAGTATTTTGTGTTTTCTATCTATCAAATATCAGTATTTCTCTCTAATGATTCATGTCTAAGACTGATCTCTAGGGTCCTATTTATAAAAAGGAGGGAACTCTTCAATCGGGTGCAACCAAAAGGTGCCTTTACGTCGACGATCACGTTTTGCACGGCCGTGTCAAGGAAGTTGCACGGCCGTGTGACCCTCGCCGCTTTGAATTTAAGTCTTGACACCTTGCACGGCCGCTCCTAAATAAGCTGCACGGCCGCTCCGCCTGATGACACGGGCGCTCCTTCTTCAAGACACGGCCACTCCATATTTTAGGGCCAAAAATGGCCTGAAAAATGCCAAGTGCACGGCCGCTCCATCTCTCGTCGCACTGGCCGCTCCGAATTTTAACTTTGTGTGCTTGATTTGGTTGGTGCTCTCCCATGTCTTTTGCCTTGAAGTGTCCAAGTATCCTTTTGATAAAAATGAACCTAAAACCTGTCTAAAAAGGCAAGAAATATACCAAAAGCGTAAAATCTAGAAAATAAGGAAAAGAAACTAAAAAGTATAAGAAATGAAATGAAAAATGATGTTTTATGCCATAAAAAGTATATAAAAATAAGGATAAATGACTATATAATAGTCACTTATCAAACTCCCCCACACTTAAACCTTTGCTTGTCCCCAAGCAAACTTATAATGAAATATGGGGAGGGAGAAAAATTATGATTGATCCTCGTAAATAAAGTAGCAAGCCCTTGAATGCCTTGTAGAAAATGCCTTTTATCTATCCAATCATATTTTGAATATCTTTAAAAATTTTATTTTGGGAAGAAGTATTTTAGGGATATTTTAAAGAGATAAAATGCAAGACAATAACCTAGTATAGCATATATAGAATTTTGATCAAGTAAAGCATGCTAGAAGGAAGAACTTTCTTGGTAGAAAAAAGCCATCACTTTTTAGAGTGATTTTTTAGAAAAGATGAATTTTATTTCTTTAAGATGTACAAGAAAAGGTATAGACATTTATTCACAATTTAGAAGTTCCGAAGAATTGCATTACATTCTTGAATCACAAGGGTGAAGAATGGGTGATGGTAGTGGAAAAATCTCGTCAAAGTAAAACAAATTTATCTTTATTTTTGTACGTGTTATATTTTTGCAAAAGACCTAAGTTATTCTTGATCCTTTCAAGTAGGAGACATTGTGGTCGCGAGCCCCATGTTCCTAATACTTAGATCAAGAATACTTTTGGATATTATTCCCGTTTTGGCAAGGAAGCATCGTCGCAGCGAACGCCGTGCCCCGAGTTACTTAGGAGATAATTTTCTTTTTGCTTTTGGTGACCATTGTCACTCTTTTATTAATAAGATAAAAGTGTTTTTCTTTGACTTGATTTGAAAATGGAAGGATGGAATTTATGAAAGGGTGTGATTCAAGGGATGCAAACAAAAAGGTGCTTCTTAGAAAGGGAATAAATATCTAATAAAGATAAAAAATGTACAATCTTAAAGGAATATATTCGAAAATTTGCATATATAACCAAGCATAAAAGGATTCCTTTCTAATCAAATGCATTTTCCTTGATGAGATTCTATATTGTGCTATACCAACTTATGAGGCTTTCAATTATTTCCTAAAAGATCCCTTATACTTTTCCTTTTTTATAAATTTCTAAGTGTATAGAAAATATGAGGGGAAAGATAAAGGCATTTATATTAGGGCAATTGGCAAGCATAATGATAATGATTTTTGATCATCATAGGGATTTTTTTTTTTTTTTATATACTATTATACAAGCATAAAAGAGAAAAAAATGCAACAAACTAATTTAAAAAGAAAAATTTATACTAGAAAATGATTAAATCTATCCTAGAAAGCAAGTAAAAATTTATTTTTTTTTTTTTTTTTTTTAAAAAACTAGAAAGCGAAAAATAAAGCGAAAAATAAAAGGATAGAATTACCCCCCCACACTTGAAATGAACATTGTCCTCAATGTTTCAAGGAACAATGCCAAATCCCGGGAGGGTAAAGGGAAAAACTTACTAAAATGGTGGTGGTGGTGGTGGAAAGTTGTCCCAATAGTTTGCCCCATAGTTGTAAATGTCGTCAATCCTTCCTTGAGCATATTGAATACGACCATCCATTTGGCCGAGTTGTTGAAGGATTTGAGCATTTTGCTCAAGTAGTTGACCTTGTTGGGCAAACATTTGATCGAACCTTTGGTAGAAGTCGGGTGGCAATGGGTAAAGGGTTTTGGTATTTTCGGAATTGGGGTTTTAGGAGGGTTTTGGACTGATTTTGGTGGGGGAGAAATGGTTGAGTGGTGGATTTGAGGATGATTGAGGGTTGTAATGTGGGTTAGAATGGAAGAGAGATGGGTATTTAAGGTGTGTTGGGCGGAGGTTTTGATGGAGAAGGGTTGAAGATGGAGTAAATGAGGGAGGAGGGGAAAAGCTGCGTCTTTTGACTGGAACGACGCAACTCCCCAGACGTTTTGCACGGCCGTGTTAAGGAACTTGCACGGCCGTGTCCCTTTCACTGAGTCAACACATCCCAACTCGATATGAACTGCACGGCCGCTCCAGATGAGCTGCACGGCCGTGCGGACTGAACTTCACCACTTTTTAAATCTTTTTCCCTAAAAAATAAAGTTAGCACAAACAAATATGATAAAAAAAAAAAAAAAATAAAAAAAAATAAAGTGAAAATAAAACAAAAATAATCCATCGGTTACCATCCCGATGATGCTTGTTTTAGGTCCTTAGCTTGACCCCTTCCCGGTAGTAGGAGATGCATGATATTTGGTTGGCCTTTTGTCATTGACAACTTGCCATTGCAATCCTTCCGGAGTAATGAGTATCTTCTGCGGTAGACATTTCTTCCATCCCGATTTCTTGGGTAGAACAAGTGACCTATAGTCTTTGCACTTTCGAAAACTCGAAGTGACCTCCGTCTTTGTTCTTTTTGACTTTTTCACTGCATTGTTAGTCTTGGGACAAGCAGAAATATCTAAAATATCATTACAAATCAAAGGTTCATTTTTTATAGGATCATTTTTTATTTCTTCCTTTGATTTTGTTTTCTCACCCATTAAATCTTCTTCACTAGGAATCCAATTTTCTTCGCTAGGGGTGTAGGTCTCTTCAATTGGGGTCCAATCTTCTTCACTAGGAGTATAGGCCTCTAAATAGGGATCTTCGAGAACTGGCCCATGCATACTAAATTCGACCCTTTCTTTCCCTATATTTAGGGAAAATGTGCCATTTTTCACATCTATGATTGCCCCCGCAGTGGCAAGAAATGGCCTTCCTAAAATGACGGGAATATAATGGTCTTCCGCCATATCCAAGATAACAAAGTCGACAGGGATGATTAAGTTCCCTACTCGACAAGGCAAATTTTCCATAATACCAACGGGGTATTGAACGGATCGGTCTGCCAATTGGAGAGTTATGGTTGTGGGTCTGAGTTCCCCTATACCAAGCTTCTCGCTAACCGATAATGGCATTATACTGACGCTTGCTCCTAAGTCAAGGACAGCGTTATCTATGTTTATTCTGCCAACACAACAAGGAATGGTGAATGTACCCGGATCCTTTAATTTTGGAGGGTCTTTATTTTGCAAAACGGCGCTCACCTCCTCCGCTAACATAACATTCTCATTTTCTTTTAGCCTTTCTTTTTCTTCTATTAATTTTTTTAAAGGTTTAACGGCTAAAGGCATATCTTCATCCTTTCTAAAATAAGGAATGTTAACATTAATGGCATCCAAGTTATCAAGGAATTCATCATAATCCTTGCCTTTTTCTCTAGGGGATTCCGTCCCCAAACTAGTCTCAATCATCGGAGGGATTGGACTGTGATTATTTCTAGGGCATTCATTCTTCTTTTCTTGCTCATCCCTAGTTTCTACCACATTAACTTGCTCATTTGGCCTTTGAGGTTGACCGGGAAGACTCCCTTGTGGTCTATTCAATGGGGTAGCCTGTTGAGCTTGTTGGGTTTCTAGCATCTTATTATGCGCTGCCAAGTTATCAAACCTAGCATTTAGCAATTTAAAACATTCCCTAAACTCATTATTGATCTTTTCTTGGGAGTTTTTATTTTCCACTACAAAATCCATTATAAGATCTAATTTAGACTTAGGGGAAAAGTACTTGCATTGTTGTTGAAATTCTTAGGTGCAAATCCCGGAGGTTGTGTAGATGATTGCGGGTTAAGAACGTTGTTATTCTTATAGGAAAAATTGGGGTGATTCCTCCACTCGGGATTGTATGTATTAGAATACATCCCCCCTTTTTGCCCAAAAGAATTAACGAAGTTCACTTGATCGTTAGAAGTAACGTCAAGCAACTCGCAGTTATCCGTACTATGTGAGTTAGACCCACATAGTTCGCATAAAACATTTACACTAGCAATGGGATTGACATTAAGATTTTCAAACTTCTTCAAAAGCATGTCAACTTTAGAGGAGAGAAGAGTAACTGCATCAACATTATATTTACCGGGTGTACCTTGTTGCCAAGTTCCTCTCGCTTGACCATTGGTAATGGTTCAATGCAATATTTTCGATGAGGTCGTACGCCTCATCTACTCCTTTGTTCATCAAAGCTCCTCCCCGCAGCGGCATCAATGGTCTCTCTTGTTTTAAAAATGAGACCGTTGTAGAAGGTGTGAACAATCAACCACTTTTCAAGCCCGTGGTGGGGGCACATTCCGAGAAGTTCCTTGTACCGTTCCCATGCATCATACAAAGTTTCACTATCCGTTTGACGTAAGTTAGTGATCTTTGTTCGTATCTGAGCGCCTTGCTGGCGGGAAAAATCGACCAAGGAATGCTTCTTGAATTTGGTCCCATGTTGTCACAATGAATTCCTTGGGACCGAATTCATTGACCATTGTTTCGCCTTATCCTTGAGAGAAAATGGAAAAAGGCGCATCCGGATTGCTTCCACCGTAACACCTTGAATACGTGTAGTGTCACAATATTCAAGAAATGTTTGGATGTGTAGATGGGGGTCTTCGAAGGCAGTGCGCCGTATTGGTTATTCATAACCATGTGCAATAATTGCGGCTTTATTTCGAAGTTTGCCGCTCCGGCATTCGGCACAACAATAGGGATCTAGTTCCTGGTACTTGGGTTAACAAAGTCCCGTAGGGTCCTAGCAGTGTTTGCGGTTCTCCGTCCATGTGTTTTCGTAGAGTTTCTCTAAATCTTCTTAATCTTTCGTGAAAGCTTCTTTCGGGTTCCGGATCAAAGTTATCAACGAATGTCCGAGACCGTTTCATAAACTACAAGAAAAACACTTGAAGAAAAATTAAACGTAACAGATTATAGGACAGAAAGCAAAATAGTAAAAACAAAATAAAAACTAAAAATTTGTAGTAAAGACAAAAATAAAAAGTAAACCGTTGTCCCAAGCAACGGCGCCAAAACTTGTTCGGTCGAAACCTAACGGTTTATTTTATATCCGCATAGCGCACCTGCTATTGTAATATAGCGGGTGCAAGTACGAGTCGATCCCACAGAGACAAGGTTTACTTAAGGGATATTTTTGTCTTTAGAAAATATAAAAAGGATTGGGGGTAGATAAAATTTGTTTTTAGAATAATAGAGAGAGCATAGACGAAAATACTTTAATTGAATTCTTATAAAACAAAGCATTCTCGGGATTGGAAATCATACACATAATCTTATTCATCAAATTGTCATTGTCTTAGAAATAAAAGGTTTTCATAAAAAGCAAGGATGGTATGTTAGGCCTACGCTATTTCGGGCTAGGACAATAGCGTTTGTATTCTTCACTAATTATGTTCTAACCTGTTTGAGAAATCCGTTTATGTTTGACCCCCGCCCCGTCACAAACGGGCATTCCGGCTTATCTCTAGCTGACCATAATTAGTAAGAATCCATTAAGGACGGAAGTTCAACATACTTTCCATTAAAAGAACATCCCTAGGCCATTGAACTACTCTCGTGATCAATGAACCTAGTTTCTTTATATGGTTCCGTCAATTGAGATTCTCCGCTAGGTACTTCTCTCAATTGACTGAATCATACAAATTGGATATCGCCAATAAGTAAGGCATTTAGAGAATAATATAAAGAAATTGTTTTAGATGAAGAAAGAAGACAAGACTAATCATTTTTAGATGATGAATAAGCATGTTTTTGAGTTTCCAACCCCAAGAATATGGGGGATTACTCACAAGCCATTTATAATATAAAAGCAATTAAAAAGAGATTGAGTAAGAGAGACTTATGATGGACAAATGCTGGAAATAATGCTTCACTTTTATTGATCTTCTTCCAAAGTAACTTCAAGAACAAAGTAATGACTTGATCTTCAAATCTCCTTGGAAATTGTTATCACAAGTATTTTGTGTTTTCTATCTATCAAATATCAGTATTTCTCTCTAATGATTCATGTCTAAGACTGATCTCTAGGGTCCTATTTATAAAAAGGAGGGAACTCTTCAATCGGGTGCAACCAAAAGGTGCCTTTACGTCGAATCACGTTTTGCACGGCCGTGTCAAGGAAGTTGCACGGCCGTGTGACCTGGCGCCGCTTTGAATTTAAGTCTTGACACCTTGCACGGCCGCTCCTAAATAAGCCGCACCCGGCCGCTCCGCCTCGATGACACGGGCGCTCCTTCTTCAAGACACGGCCACTCCATATTTTAGGGCCAAAAATGGCCTCGAAAATGCCAGTGCACGGCCGCTCCATCTCTCGCCGCACGGCCGCTCTGTCGAATTTTAACTTTGTGTGCTTGATTTGGTTGGTGCTCTCCCATGTCTTTTGCCTTGAAGTGTCCAAGTATCCTTTTGATAAAAATGAACCTAAAACCTGTCTAAAAAGGCAAGAAATATACCAAAAGCGTAAAATCTAGAAAATAAGGAAAAGAAACTAAAAAGTATAAGAAATGAAATGAAAAATGATGTTTTATGCCATAAAAAGTATATAAAAATAAGGATAAATGACTATATAATAGTCACTTATCACCTACCACTAAACAACCAACAAAGTTCTCATAAGCGCTTAAAGACTAGGACTCAAAATTCCGCGCTCCGAAGTCACAAGTATTTACATGCAGGCCAAAGACTCACAGTGGAAGTGAAATCCACGTGACGATGACAATCATTTAAAACCGAACAGGTGATGCCGCCCTCAAACGAAAATACACCCCAAAGTGTTATGTTGACGGTGTATACTAAGTTGCATAAATGCTTACATTAACAAACTGATTGAGTTTTATCCTCTCCCACAAATTAAAACTTGCAAGGATGTCCCAGCAGGACGAATGGTACACCAAGAAACACCAAGAAACACAAATTAAAACTTGCAAGGATGTCCCAGCAAGGATTTCCGGGATACATAGGCTGAGCATGAAAGCCCAGTGAGCTTCTACTATTTATATTTATAATTTGATATAGATGCATGTAATTTAATTTAATTTATTATAATTCTGTCAAATTATGTCAAGTTACTTACCACTTCAATAATTATTTTATCATCATTCTCAAATATTTGAATCATATATTTGTAGTCATGGGATGAGTGCGTAAAAGAATATAGACGCTTGCACAAACCTACGACAAAGGCTTGGAATGGGCATAATAAGGTATTTATTATTATTATTATTATTATTATTATTATTATTATTATTATTATTATTATATTGTTAATTTAATAAAAATATATTGATTTCATTTTTTTTTATTTCAGGTGCTTTTACGTAAACGTAACTGGCCAATGTCTGTTTCGATTGATACAACATCTTTACTTCAACTGGTTAAAAATCTATATGTTAATTAGATGTTAATTTATGTGTTATCTATTTGTAAACAACTTTTATTGTGTATTATAAACAGTTTAAAATTACATTTAAAACATCATATAGTTAGCATGCGATTTCAGTTTTCTCACGTCTTTCACTTTCCATACTGTCTTCCTTTTCGTACTGACCCGTGCCAATGGCACGGGCTTTTGTGTACTAGTCTATAATACAATAGAACTCACATCTAACCGCCACACAATCGATGGCCAAGATTGAGTTTGAGAAAACATAACTGGTGGCTAGGATTAAATATGAAAAATAAATTTGTTTTTAACTTTTCACTCTGCTACAACGGTTACTACCTCTCTAACTGCCACACAAAGAGTGGCTCAGATTTAATCTCTCAAAAGACAAAGAGCGGCCTAGATTTAAAGTTGGAAAAAACAAAAAAAAACTCCCCTACACCGGTTACTAACTAATATAAATAATTAATAATTTTTATTAACAAAATTGAATTTTACTATGTTGACAGTTAAAAAATAATTACTCCCTCCATTTCACTTCAATTGAGCCACTTTTCTTTTTGGGACGTCCCACTTCAAATGAGTCATTCCATAACTGGAAAGAAGTGAACAGTGTTTCGGACATTTATACCCTCATAATGTTTATATATTTATAAAAAAACCATTCATTATACCCTTATAATTTTAACATACTCCCTCCGTCCCGGCCGAAGCGTCACTTTTTACCCAAAATGGCGTCCCGTTTATAGCGTCACCCTTTCCTAAAAAGGAAACTTTTATTAATATTTTATTATCCCATCCACTATTCCCTCCACTAATTCTCTCTCCTCTACACTCACAACACTTTTAAAATTCACTATTTCCTCCACTAATTCTCTCTCCTATTTTTAAATTACACTCACAACATTTTTTCTTCCCACACTTTTCCTTAATTTGCGCGCCACTCCTAAAAGGGTGACGCTTCTACCGGGACGGAGGGAGTATTTACAAAAAAATCAATCATTAACTTACTATTTCTCCCACTCATTCTCTCTCCTATTAAATATTTTTAATTTTTGCATTCTCTCTCCTCTAATCTTCTACCCACTTTCAATTCTTTACTCATTTTAAAAAAAAAATTCTTAAAAAGCGTGCAAAGATGTCATGGCTCAATTGAAGTGGGACTGAGGGAGTATTAATTTTAAGTATTAAGCTAAATGGTGAATTTACTAACAAATATTTTTTGTACTGTTCTATTGCTTGCTTGATAATGTCTATTTTGCTTGGTTTATATTTTTGTAGAACTTTTGCTACTCATGGAGTCTTTGAGAGGGATAGCTGGCTTGGTATTCAATATAATATCTTTTTGATGTCAAATAACTATTGTTAAATGTTTATGTGAATATGACATTTGTACAGTTATGATGGTATGTGGTTGGTTGTTTTGTTGTTCTTATTTTCTCCGTTTTCACTCACAATCTGTTTGTGAAAATGCCTCATTACCTCAGTATTTATTTGGCTATATTTGGATCGGGGCGATACAACTATTGTACTAAGAGGCTAAGATGAAAGTCTTAAGCTAGGTAGAAAGATGGTAGTGAGTAGAATGTGTTCTTTTAGGGGGTGGTGTGGGGTTGTGTGGAGGGGGGGAATTCATCCTTTCTTTAATTTTTATACAGTCATTTTTGTACTGTCACCGTGCTATCCGCACAGGTGAGTAATACTAGTTAGTATTAATTAATAACATTATTATTATTAATTATATAATAATAATTATTAATATATTCAATTATTTAATTGAATAATTAACAATAGCATCATTATTAGTATTATTATTAAGTATTATTACTAATAATTTTTAAAGAAATAAAAGTATATAATATAGAAACATTTACTTTTTTGATATTATGTATTATTACTAGTTATTATTAATATTATTATTAAGTATTATTATTAATTATATAATAATAATTATATATTCAATTATTTAATTGAATAATTAACAATAGCATCATTATTAGTATTATTATTAAGTATTATTACTAATAATTTTTAAAGAAATAAAAGTATATAATATAAAAACATTTACTTTTTTGATATTATGTAATATTACTAGTTATTATTAATATTATTATTAAGTATTATTATTATTAATTATATAATAATAATTATATATTCAATTATTTAATTATTTAATTGAATAATTAACAATAGCATCATTATTAGTATTATTATTAAGTATTATTACTAATAATTTTTAAAGAAATAAAAGTATATAATATAGAAACATTTACTTTTTTGATATTATGTATTATTACTAGTTATTATTAATATTATTATTAAGTATTATTATTAATTACTGTATATAATAATAATCATATATTCAATTATTTAATTGAATAATTAACAATATGATCCATGTGGTTATTTGAGACCCAATAAAACAATGTCACATGACATTATTTTATTGGGTCTCAAATAATCACGCGGATCATGAACTAAACTAAATTCAACCATTCACACATTCAATCCAACGGTCCACAATTCTTCTAAACAAAACCAAATTATCCCTCCCTATTTCTCTCCTCATTTCTCTCTCTTTATTTTTCAGTTTATCAAAATTAACAAACAACCCACGCCTACCCACTACCCTTCATCGTCTCCGGCGACGGCGATGGCAACGGTGGATTCGCCATGAACCAGCTGACCCCTCATCGTCATCTATTGACCACCGGGTGGAGTAATTTTGTTAACCATAAGAAGCTTGTTGCTGGGGATTCAATCGTGTTCTTGAGAGCTGATAATGGGGATCTTTGTGTTGGGATTCGGAGGGCAAAAAGGGGAATTGATAGTGGACCCGATCCGCCAATGGGATGGAACACGGCTACAGGGCCTGCCTCTTTATATGGTGGGGGGTTTTCCGGATTCTTGAGGGAAGCCGATAAGAATGGGAATCAGTAATGAGGGCTTTACTGCAGTTCCGAGAAAGTGAGCGTTGAATCGGCTGTTGGTCGCAACACTTGCGGCCTGCAGGGGCAGCCCATTCGAGATTGTTTACTACCCGCGTGCAAGCACTCCCCGAAGCCTTTGTATGAAGGCCTCGATAGTGAAGGCTCAATGCATGAGAATCCAAACTGTGCTCCGGGATGAGATTCAAGATGGCTTTTAAGATCGAGGACTCGTCTCGCATCACCGGTTCACGGTGTCTTCTTCTCTCCCTTCATCGTCTCCGGCGAGGCTCAACCATCTAGATCTACATGGATTCCGACGAACCCAAACTTATTCCATGGATTCCGACTAGCCCAAACATATTCCATGGGTTTCCTTTTGATTTGTTATTGTATTTTGTGTTTTATTTCGATTTGTACAAACTTTTGTTTGATTTGTGGATGGTTATGGATGGTGGTGGATGGTGGTGGAGCAAAGTGTAACTTTTGAAAAATGTAAGAATTGATTTGAATATAAAAAAATTTAAGTGACTGATTTGAGAATAAAAAACATTAAGGGACTGATTTGAGAAAAAAAAGTTAAGGGATTGATTTGAGAATAAATATATATATATATATATATATATTAAAAAAAATATATATATATATATATATATATATATATATATATATATATATATATATATATATATTTATATATATTGAAAAAAGAAAATTAAAAAATTAATAAAATTGTGAAATTATGTAATAAATTTTAGGGATTCATCTACTTTTTGGCGTTACATTAGGTATTCAACTACTTTTTAAATTGGCGTTGCATTAGGTGCTCATCTACTTTTTGGCGTTGCATTAGGTGTTCATATAGTTTTAAAATTGGCGTTGCATCAGGTATTTACCTGATGCAACGCCAAAGCTCTGGCGTTACATTAGCTTACTATGTCGTTGCATTAGACCTAATGCAACGCAAGAGAATGCAACGGCCATTTGGCGTTACATTAGGCCTAATGTAACGGTTTTTGGGCCCTAATGCAACGAAAATTGGCGTTACATTAGGTCAGAAATGTAGTAGTGAAAATAGTGGCGACATGAGTAGGTCGAAGTGTGAGAATAAGCAGTAAGCGAGAAATACCTTTTGGCAGTTAGCGACATGTTTTGGTAGGATTACTAGGCGACAAGTATAGTGCGAGTATAGGATGGGATTGACGACAATATGTGTTTTGTCCCTTTCTTGGGGTTTGCCGTGCAGGCGACACCGTGGATCGGTGACATTAAGTGATTGATAGACTACCACGTGTATGTCCCAATGTAACCGTCAAAATGGTATGATGTGACAAGTGAACAGGGAATTTCCACTAAGTTTGGGGTGTTAGCACCTTGCTTGGATGATTGATATAAGTTGTCCACCTGTGCAAGTAAAGGCACATGATGCGTGGGAGTATATAAGCCCTTGGAAAAACATTATTGCAATTCTCTCACCTCACTCTCTCTCTCTCTCTCTCTCTCTCTCTCTCTCTCTCTCTCTCTCTCTCTCTCTCTCTCTAAGTTTTTATTGTTACCAAGCTTGTTACCAGTCACTTATTCTCACGCCGGAGGGGTTTTGCCGGAGCCACCCCCGCCTTAGTTCACGTTCTTGCTTGTGTGTAGGTGACTGTTCGACCATCCAGAGGAGATCAGCCGAAAGTATCCATTGTTTCTGCTTCAAAGATCACTTTCGTGCAACCCGTTTAGCCGATGTAGCATCAGATAGTTGGACAAAAAATATTTTCATATGCTCTTTACCAAACCATATTTTCAAAATTTCATCTTGATAATTTTTAAAATGGTGTTTGGTACAAAATATGGTTCGGAATTATTAAGACCCCTTATCAGGATTAACCACCTAATACCCTCATTAATTATCCTGTTGGAAATAAGGTATTAATAAGGAGAATATTAAAAGAAACGGGGATTTTTTTTTTTGGACAATAGTGCCCTCTAATGTGTGTAGTCAAACGGGAGACAATCCTATTTATTTTGGTGTTCAATAAATCAAATTTAACTGGTTTCTCTTATACATGTATAAATTTAAATTTTATAAATTATATCTTTTATTTTAAAATTAACATAAGTTTGGGTCATACTTAGTTACTAAATACAAGATCAAACACTAAACACAGTTTGAGGTATCTATTTTTTTTTTTTTAGAAATATTTATTATGGCTACCCCATTTGTATGAAATTTTCTTTGTAAATTTTTACCTTTTATGCAATATATATACACTTTTGTAAATATTTGTTTGTGTGCATTTTTTCTTAACTGTTGTAAATAAATTTCATAAATAACCTCATTTCCTTGTTATGAACTGTTGCACAAGATATTTTCTCCCGATTAACAACACATACAAGAAGATGAAGAAATACAAGAAGATGAAGAAGTGAATGTTGTAAAGAGTTAACTATACTTTGTTGTTTGAGTGTGCTAAAATGTTTGATTTTTTTTTTTTCTTTTTGACGATGATCATTTATACTTTGAAATTTGATTAATTATTAATTTTATTTTCCTTTTGTATTTCTTATAAAGTTTAAATCTCTTTTATAAAGTTAAACAAAAATTATATTTTAATTTATCCAGTAGAAGTATCCTTAATAAAAAGATGGAGTAGAATTTTTACCTATTAAACATAATTTTCTAAAGATTTGTTAGGGGCAATATTGGAAAATGAATAATAACTTTGTGTCAAGGCATAATTTAAGGGTGTTAGTCATATTCATACCAAACAAATAATTATTTTCGAGATTAGGATTATTAATACATTCACTAATAATGAAGGGATTATTCATTATTAATACTGCTAACTCTTATTCGACTACCAAACGAGCTCTTACAGACTAAAGTTTTATATCCCACAGATAGCACAAAAACGGCTAGTACATTCGGCCAATTACGGAAAATGTTCCATCTCGCTAAATCATCAAGAATCATGGTTATCAACGCAGGTAATGTGAAATTTGTGGTCCTAGGCAAATTATATACTCAGGCCCTTAAAATTCTTCTACGGGCAACAATACGATGTCATTCTTGTCTTTTGACTTCTCATTTTGTTTTTACATGTCCTTTCGTTCTTGTTATTGGAGGTGTCTATTTTCATTTTGTTAGAGTTAGACATGTTCATCCGGTTATAACCGCCGATTAACGGTTATAATCGCCGGTTAAAAAATTTGTTAAGGCTTAACCGTAACCTAACCGTTAACCGTGTACTAACGGTTACGGTTAACGGTTATATCCGGTTAACACGGTTAATCCGGTTAAAACGGTTAAAATTGAAGGCATTTTTTTTCTTCAGATTAGTCCTTTTAACGGAATAGTTAACAGTTTCTGTTAACTTTTGTACTGTATATCCCCCTTTTTTTGTTTTGAATAAAGAATACTATTTGAGACGTTAGTTATTAGTGATTTTTTTTGGAAAAAGTTATATAAAAAAAAAGTTAAGAATTTTTAAATAAATGAAATTTTAACTGACTGACTGGAATTTAAAAAACTAACTGAAAATTCTAAAAAACTAACTGAAATTCTGAAAAACTAACTGAAACGTTAAAAAACTAATTGAAAACTCTAAAAAACTAACTGAAATTCTGAAAAACTATCTGAAAACGTTAAAAAACTAGCTGAAAACTCTAAAAAACTAACTGGAATTCCTAAAAACTAACTGAAAATGTTAAAAAACTGACTGGAATTCTCGAAATGGAAAAAAATATTAATTTCGTTAAAAAAATAACTGAAAATTATAAGAAAACTAACTAAAACTGAAAATCGAATATAATGAGAGTATGAGAAAGGCTTAGGATATTTGAGAGTAGAGAGAGAAAGAGTAGAAGTAGAGAAGTAAGGTGAAAATGAAATGGTGGGAGGGAGGGAGGTGATATTTATAGGGTTGATTTTTTAAAAGATTTTTTTTTTTAATTTAATGGGGATTGGGGAGCCGGGCGGGCAAAGTCGGGCCAAGCTAGTTGGGTGTGGCCGTGTGGGCCGGGCGCCGGGTGTAGCCGCTGTTGGGATGGTCCCGTCGGGACGTCCCATCCCGCCATACAAATGGGACGGGATGGGACGAAATATTTTAGTCCCGTTCCGTCTCGTCCCGTTTCCGTCGCGGGACAACATAGTGCGATCCCGCCCATCCCGTCCCATCCCGTGTATAAGCGACTTTGGTGGGTTAATGACAATTTTGTCCACACTGCTATCTTCACCCCCTGTGATGATGTCCCCACACCCATCTCCTTCCAAAGGGTCTTATCTGGAACCGGGTGTATTGTCTTTGAGTATGCTTTCCTGGGACAGAACATAGTAAAAAAACAATAACATCAATAAACGATGGCTTCACAACATTAATAAACACATTCCAGCTGAAAGAAAACACATAAGTTATCTACGAGTTCTCGGAATACCTTATAGATTAAATCTGAAGCTCGTTGTGCGGAAGATTTCGCTTGTGCTACGAACCACGATCGTCTTGATTCTGCAATCACCACCTCTTCTCGTCCGATTCAATATCACAAGATGGATATTGAATGTTGTTCCACTCTTAAATCCCAGGCACTTGATGGTTGCCAGAGATAGTATTTCTCATGAGGAGTATATGGAATATTACGTGCTGTGTATAAGTTGGTTCCCATAGAGACCCAATTTATAGAATACTGGTTGGACTAAGTCATAGAGTCTCATTCACATAAGAGTTTCTATTTGACTTATTTCCCAAATTCCCCTTATCCCAGTTTGAACGCATCAGTTAGTTAGGGATAATAAATCACGTGTCTAACATCTCCCACTCGGTCAAATGGGATATGCCGTATACATTCTCAAGACTCGTTGAATACTCATCTCTTCATACAGGAAGTGAGGCGTGTGACTAGACGAGAAAAGTATAAAAGGGTAGGAGTGCTATATCAAATACCATATACCAACATAGCACATCCTCGTTAGTCAAAAACTCGTCTATGCCCCAGACATTATGATTACATCAATTTAAAACTCTTTAATCCCTCATAAAAGATGTTTAAACCCCAATCAGTTTATGTGCTCAAGATCAACCTTTTGAACCGTGTGTTCAATATGATCGTCCGGACATTGAGTCACTAAACAGAGATGTATATCATAATTGTCTTCCTTACCCTCATGCCAATTATCTTTAGATTAACAGCTTTCCCAACAATGCTCCGCGAGGATGACTGTAAGAGCAAAGCCCTTATGTCGGCATGTCAAAGTAGCATCATTAATCTTTGGATTCTCGACATAGTTCTAAGTCACATAGGGCATAATGTGATCACATATTGATCACTAGAACTCACACAGTGATAAGCAGGGATCATTCAATCACTTTCTGAGGTCGAATTATAGTCACATACAGTATGAAATGTATGCTACAATGGAACTCCCACTCGAATTGGGCATGTCATACTCTAACATCATACGAATCTTAGTCTAGTTTCCCTCATGGCATCTAACCTGAGTCCTCGAAAGCAGCCACTCTCATAGTGCCTCTTTAAGGTCTCACATTCGAACTTTCACAAGGACATTCGAAGTTATGAACCAAACACTTCGAATTGATCTATATAAAATAGGTCTCATCTTAACCGTATGTTAAGGCGATATATTATAATGTCATTTGCCACCCCCTTTAAGTGTCAAATACATTATTATCTCATCTTGCTCGCTCATATAACGACAAGGCGAATTACCCGTGCGAGAGGGCCAATTCTAGTCCTTCAGACATCTTTTTAATTAAAATGTATACCACATAATTTTCAATCAATAAACATCCCATAAACTCAACAAGGAATGAAAATGAAAAATATGTATTAAATTCAAAACAATAATGAATATAATAATGTCTCGCAAGGTGTTCAAAAATAACTAATCAAATCCTACGAAGCCCTAAACACGTCATGTGTTTCGAAAAGTCTCTCTCGGTCGAGGCTTAGTCATAGGGTCGCCTAACATGCTCTCGTAGGAATATACTTAAGAACCACCTTTCCTTCGTAATCATGTCTCTTGTGAAATGGTACTTAATGTCAATGTGTTTGGTCCTACTATGGTACTTAGGGTCCTCGCAAACCCTAAAGCAAACCCATGCTATCACAAGTTAATAAGTACAGACCATTCACATTAGGTGTGACATCAAGATGTTGTAAGAACCTCCTTAACCAAACAGCTTCCCGAACAGCTGCTGAGCAAGCAATGTATTCTGACTCCATCTTGGAAAGGGATATGCTTTCCTGTTTCTTGCTACTCCAAGAAATAGCTCCACCACCAAGCAGAAATGCATAACCTGAAGTAGATTTACGTTCATCTACATCTCCAGCCCAATCCGCATCAGTGTACCCTTTTAGGCTCAAGTCCCCACCTCAATAACAAAGAACCATATTTGCTGATCCGCTCAAATAGCGAAGAACCCTCTTGATCGCCTGCCAATGTGCGGGGCCAGGGTTGCTTTGGAATCTACTTAAAATTCCAACTGCATGACAAAGGTCAGGACGGGTGCATAACATTGCATACATCAAGCACCCAACTGCCACTTCATAAGGGGTGTTAGTCATTCTTCTCTTCTCTTCTCTTCTTCTCTTCATTCTTAGGGCATTGGCTTGTACTAAGGATACAACCTTTTTCCATTGGAGTGACAACGGATTTTGAGTTAGTCATACAAAAACGTTCTAAAACTCTCTTTACGTAAGTCTCTTGAGACAAACCAAGAAGTTTCTTTGAACGATCCCTAATGACCTTAACTCCAAGCACATAATTTGCTTCACCCAAGTCTTTCATCTCGAATGATGAAGATAACCACTCTTTAGTGGCATTTATCATCTCCATGTCATTCCCGGCAAGTAGTATATCATCAACGTATAATGATAAGATTAAGATCTTTCCCTTGGACCGTTTAACGTACACACAATGTCTTCCTCAATCATCACAAAGTTAATTGAGGTTATTGCTTGGTGAAAGCTAATATAACACTGTCTAGATGATTGCTTGAGTCCATATATGGAACGTTTGAGGCGACACACTTTGCGCTCATGTTCCTTGACTTCAAAACCCTCTGGTTGAGTTATATAGATCTCTTCACCTAGTTCCCCATTGAGAAATGCAGTTTTAACATCCATTTGGAAAAGTTCTAAATCCATATGTGCTACTATAGCGAGAATAAGGCGAACTGAAGAAAATCTCACCACCGGGGAGAATGTCTCTTCATAGTCTAGACCCTCCTTTTGGGTGTAGCCTTTCTCCACAAGGCGTGCCTTATACTTGTCAATTGATCCGTCTGCCTTGCGCTTGACCTTGAAAACCCACTTGTTTCCAATTGCCTTACGCCCAGGCGGAAGATCAACCAACTCCCAAACCTGATTCTTGTACATAGAGGAAATTTCATCTTCCATAGCAGATGTCCATTCATCACTCTTAGGTGAAGAAATTGTTTCTTTGAATGAAGCAGGTTCACAAGCGTCTAAAGCTTCACATAGAAAAGATTCCCCTTCGATCTCAAATCGATGGCGAGGAATTTTTCCACGTTGAATTCTTCGCTCTGGTGGAAGACTCCCACTGGAATCAACATTCCTACTTGGATGACCATCTTGACTCTCATTGCGACCACAGGCTCAACCGTATGTTGATCCATTTGATCATTAGGTTGAGACAATTTCCCACCTATGCCAAGAGATGTCAAATGTTCTTCCTCCATCTCAAAGAGTTCGAAATCCTTTCTGACTTCACCGATTTGTGGGAAATCATTCTCAATGAAATCGATATTCTCTATTTCAGTCATCCTAACTTCAGGTTTTCCACCGTACATTACATAACCCTTAGAGGTATCAGAATACCTTATGAAAACACACTTGTTTCCTCTAGGGCCAAGTTTTCCAAATTTATTGGAAGTACTGTGGACATAACCTGCACAACCCTAAGGGTGTAGATGCCCCAAATTAGGCTTCTCACCTTTCCACAATTGGTAGGGGGTTGTAGAGACTGATTTAGAAGGCACTCGGTTAAGGATATACGTGGCAGTCATAAGCGCATCACCCCAAAACGAAATCGGGAGATTTGCTTGTGCCATCATCGACCTAACCATCTCTAACAAGGTACGATTCCTTCGTTCTGCAACACCATTTTGTTGCGGAGTTCTAGGAATCGTTAACTGCCTTACTATCCCCTTTTTCTCACACAATCCCTTAAATTGATCAGACAAGTACTCGCGGCCCCGGTCAGTTCTTAATGTTTTTAGGCTTTTATTCTTCTGATTCTCTACCTCTGCCAAGAAGCGCTCAAACCAATTAAGTGCTTCATGACGGTGAGAAATAAGGTAAACATAACCATAGCGCGTGTAGTAATCGATAAAAGTGAGAAAATAGGAAGCATCATGGCGTGCTTTTACATTCATAGGTCCGCAAATATCTGAATGGACTAACTCTAATGGCTGTGTGGCCCTTTTAGCCTTACCAAAAGGCTTTCGGCAGGCTTTTCCCGTCAAACAAGGCTCACACACAGGTAAATTAACTTTTGGGAAAAACCCAATAGTCCTTATCTAGCCAATCTACTCATTCTGTCCTTTCCTATATGTCCAAGTCTAGCATGCCACAACTCAGAATTAGAAGTATCATATACCACACAAAAAGTAGCATTAACAGAAGATAAAGAATCCAATAAATCTAATTTAAAGAAATTGACCGACAAAAAACCATGTCCCAAAACCATATTGTCAAAGCAAATATCCAACTGACTACCGCTAAAATTAAAAGAATATCCTATTTCTAGCAATTTTACTACTGAAAGTAGATTATAGCGAACTCCAGGTACGTAAAGTACTTCATGCAAAGTCAAACTGCGTCCATTTCGCAAAAGGACCTGGTATGAGCCAACCCCTTTGACTTCCACGGTCGAGCTATTTCCCATGAAAATGCTTCGCGTACCAGCTGGAATCTTCCTATAATCTACAAATCCCGCACGATCCCACGTCACATGTTTTGTGGAGCCCGAGTCTACAATTCATTCAGGAGAGAGTCGCCTAACAAAACATGAGAGCAAACACAAAGTTGCATAGATCTAGGATTTAGAGGTACCTTCTTGGGCTCAGGACAAGTCCGAGCAAAATGACCCAAGGTTCCACAGTTGTAGCACTTTTGCTTAGCAATATTCTTCTTGCCTCTGCGTTTAGCAATCTTGCCGACTTTTGGCCCCAGGTTTGAGCCTTCTTGCCTTTATTACCACCGATTCTTACGCTGCCCATTTGGCTTGCGCCGATCATCAAGAGTAACAAGAGCAAGGTCACGAGTCGCAACACTCATCGCGCGACTTGCCTCTACGGCGCTCGCCTCAAGCTCAACATGACGGGAAACATCCGCAAAGTCTCGAGATGGAGTCTCGTATGAGTTAGGATCTGCCTCAAATTACTCCACGAGTCCGGCAGTGAACAAATCATAGCTTGGACTTGCTGCTCATCAGACAAGGTACTACCAGCAGCACGAAGCTCACGAATCATACCAGACAACTCACGTAGCTTATCAGGAATGGATCGTTTCTGGTCAATCTTATACGATTCAAACTTGTATGTCAAGGTACGAAGCCTTGTTGCAGTTGTGTTACCAAATGCAGCCTTAATTTGGTCCCACATGTCCTTAGCAGTAGATCAGTTCTCAAACTGCCCAATCAGGTCGTTGTGCATGCTGCTCAACATAGTAAAGCGAGCACAACGGTCCTTCTTGACCCATGACTGAAAAGTCTGCATGTTCTGACGGTGTTGGGCGATGGTATTGCTACCCATCTCTGGCTCAAGCATCACAGTGTCAAGGTTCTCAAGAACTACTTGCTCGTTTAGCAAGTATGTGATCTTCCTTTGCCAAACACTATAATTTTTGCCATCCAATTTCTCACCCTTATTCAAATCAGCAATTACGTTTTTTGATGCCATTTCACTATAACATATTACAATAGAGACATTAAGCATACAATTTTAATTCACTTTTATCATAAAAACTCAACAATAAATATACTTGTATCATACATGAAAATGAGAGAAAACCCGCGAGGCTCGTAATCATAACCTTAAGCATGCATAATAAAAATATACTCAAAATTGATTTTTAAATAAAAGAAGATATAGTGAGAGAACAAATCCACCAATTAAAGCTCATTAAAATAATTCCAGCAATTTCAGAAAATTTATATGGGACTCGTATAGTATCAAATTTGTTTTTCATGCAAATTTATTTGTGAAAATACATAATAAAATGATATTTAAGGTACATAAATAATTCAAATTACTCACAAAATCTGAAAAAAATTTAGAACAGTGCATTATCATGTAACTATACCACAGAAAAAATTTAATGATTTTCTGATTAATATTTTCCACTCTGATAAATAAAATTTGCACAAAAACACATACAAAAATACATGAAACAGATTACTGCTCATCAAAAAATTATGGAAAAATATAATAATCTGAATAAAATTATTCTAAATATACAAAAAAAAAATCATATTTTTCTGGACAGTAAAACTATTTTTCCCGAATTAATCATGCAGCAGAATACTCAATAATTCATAAAATATATTCTGATCATAAACAAATTATGAAAAAAAATCTCAGCATGTTGTCACAACATATTAAACATACATTAAAATTTACATAATTTTCTGGACCGTATTTTTATTTTTAATGCATTAACATACAAATTAAAACATTAACTAAATCCAAAAAACATTTATAAAATTTTCAAAAACGTATTTTGCCGACTCATCTTTATAACACCATAACTCTCTTGATTTAAGTCCAAATTAAACAATTAAAGTGTCTACAGAAAGATCTCACAGCGTAGAACAAAACTTATGTTAACACTTTTTATCAGATCTGACTTTAAAATCATCAAAAACAGCCATGAACATCACGAAAAAATCATAATATCCGAAACTTAAAACTGCAATTACTCAAAATTTACATGGCCGAATTCGATGAATTTTTAGTATGTTATTGAGGGCGAGCCTTGGCGCAACGGTTAAGTTGCTCCTTTGGTGACCATAAGGTCACGGGTTCGAACCTTGGCGAACAGCCTCTTGACAATTGTCAGGGGAAGGCTCTAGCAAATGGTTCCCTCTCCCAACCTCCGCTTGGCGGGGAGCGCTTGGCGCACCGGGGTTTGCCATATTCTACACATTATTATCTACGCATAGATATCAAAAACGCAGAAAACGGACAAGATTTGAATTTCGAAATCATCAAACCCAGTTGGTGAAAAATAGATCCGAAAAATTCAAAAAAAACATGCAATCAAGACATCAATGGTGAGCATTAAGCTTTGAGGCTTTGATACCAATGAAGGAAAACACATAAGTTATCTACGAGTTATCGGAATACCTTATAGATTAAATCCGAAGCTCGTTGTGCGAAAGATTTCGCTTGTGCTACGAGCCATGATCGCCTTGATTCTGCAATCACCACCTCTTCTCGTTCGATTCAATATCACAAGATGGATATTGAATGTTGTTCCACTCTCAAATCTCAGGCACTTGATGGTTGCCAGAGATAGTATTTCTCACGAGTATATGGAATATTACGTGTTGTGTATAAGTTGATTCCCATAGAGACCCAATTTATAGAATACTGATTGAACTAAGTCATAGAGTCTCATTCACATAAGAGTTTCTATTTGACTTATCCTCTAAATTTCCCTTATCCCAGTTTGAACGCATCAGTTAGTTAGAGATAATAAATTACGTGTCTAACACCAGCAAACTGGAACATATTTTCTCCCGGCCAAAAAGATTGATAAAGAAATAAGCAACTGAACAATGATCATGTCTAGCCTTACTGAATCATCATGTAAACGGTCGCAAAATTTTTGTAACAACTAAACCCCTTTCATATTTTAAAAGGGGGCCAAAGAATTCAGTGTATTTTTTTTCCTTTCATTAATGTGGCCAAGATTGCATACATGCTGTAGTTTGTAATTAAAAATAAAACTGTAGCAAGTTTTAATTTTTTTCTAGTCAATGGAAGTGGTCGTGGCCGTGGCCTTGGTCGTGGCCTTGGCGCCTAGTCAACGCCTAATTTCTCCTAATCAACGGGTTTCGCATTGTCCCGCGGGATCCCGCGTCCCGCAAATGGGATGGGATGGAACGGAGTATTTTAGTCCTGTCCCATTTTTTCCCTTCCCGTCTCATCCCGCTCCCGTCGTGAAACAACATAATTTCGTTCCGTCTCGTATTTTCGAATTGACAGCTCTAGCGCTGGGCTGGGGAGGGGACTGGCCAGGCCAAGTGGCCATTGGGAGAGGGCCTGGGAGGGAGGGATGGGGCCAGCCAAGTAGCCTTTAGCCTTGGGAATTTGAATGGGCCTTGGGGGTCAAAGTAGCGGTTGGGGCGGTAGGTAGCCGTTGGGAGGGAGTATTTTGAATTTGGCCTAATTAAGAGGGTTACTATTCAAACCCCAAAATCCTCCGACCGAGTATACCCCAATTTTTTTTTTGTTGTTTTTTTTGCTTTTAATGAAATTACTGTTTTGCCCTTAAACAATTTACATACTTCTTTCCTTCTTCTTCTTCTCCGTCAACGGCAATGTCTCCGGCGGTTCAACGGCGGAATCGACGGAGGTCAAAACTAACTCGTTTTTTAAAAATAAAAATATACCCGTGATCGGTTTTTCGCGTAGATCATGGACCCAGAACTAATTTAAAGTTTTGAGTAATTTTGAATAGGAGAAATTTTACATTTAGAAAAAAAAAATTATCAGAGTCGGCCACAACCTGCCGACTTTGGGCTTAAAAAGTCCACAACCTGGCCGACTTTAGGTAATTTTTTCCACCACACCGGACGACTTTTTAATAATGTCATCCACCACTGGCCGACTCCTTGTTTTTTCATAAAATTCACCTATTTTTTTTTTGAAATTATACTCCAAAAATTCAAAAATTATTTTCATGAACTAATTTTATGAAAAATAATTTTATGAACTAATTTTATGAAAAATAATTTTTTCATAAAATTCACCTATTTTTCATGAACTAATTTTATGAAAAATAATTTTTTTGGTGAAAATAATCTCAAAAATTGTTTTTTCATAAAATTTTTTTTTTTTTTAAATTCGTTCATGAAAATAATTTTTGAATTTTTGGAGTATAATTTCAAAAAAATAGGTGAATTTTATGAAAAACAAGGGGTCGGCCGATGGTGGATGACTTTTTATTAAAAAGTCGTCCGGTGTGGTGGAAAAATTACCTAAAGTCGGCCTAAGTGGCCGACTTTTAAGCCCAAAGTCGGCCGGTAGTGGCCGACTTTTTAAGCCCAAAGTCGGCGGGTTGTGGCCGACTGTAATTTTTTTCTAAATGTAAAATTTCTCCTATTCAAAATTACTCAAAACTTTAAATTAGTTCTGGGTCCATGATCTACGCGAAAAACCGATCACGGGTATATTTTTATTTTTAAAAAACGAGTTAGTTTTGACCTTCGTCGGTTCCGCCGTTGAACCGCCGGAGACATTGCCGTTGACGGAGAAGAAGAAGAAGGAAAGAAGTATGTAAATTGTTTAAGGGCAAAACAGTAATTTCATTAAAAGCAAAAAAAAAAAAAAAAAAAAATTTGGAGTATACTCGGAGGATTTTGGGGTTTGAATAGTAACCCTCCTAATTAACTTTGAAAGAATAGGAGGAAGTCTAAATTAGGAGAAGAATTCAAGAATGGGTGAAGGCCCAAACAAACAATAAATAAAAGAAAGAGGCCCAAACAAACTAGAATAATAAAAGAAAGAGAACAAAATGTTGGACTTAGGATTCAAACGTAAGCCAGGTATGCTAGCGCACTCAATCAAAATCAAAAGCAGGATGGCGCCAAAATAGTCACACCCATCCATACCAATATCCATATCCACACCAATAACCATAAAGTATTTTTTTTTTTTTTTTAGGGCGATACGATTTAAGTAAGTTTTGAAGAAGGCGTCCAGTTTTCTGTATTATTTACGTGTTTGAATGATTTAATTATACTCCTTAGTTTGAAATATTTGTCGTTTTTTTTGTTGACTTTTAAAATATATAATGATTTAATTATGTTCATGAAATTCTAAAAATTCCTATTGATTCACCATTAATAATATTATCAACAACAACTTTTAAAATTTCATGAACATGATTAATCTCTCATAAATTTGTAATCAAAGTTCAACAAAAAAGTCAAATGAGACAAACATTTTGGGACGGAGGGAGTAATATTTTGTGACCAACTGTTGCATAACTAATGATATACGAAAATTTGGTCAATACACATATGGAATAATTACAAATTCATGTTATCAAAAGTAACATTTGGTAACAAAATCCAAATCTACATTGCATCAAACTAAATATAATACTTCCTCAGTTTCGCAATAAAGTTTTAAATTTAAATATACACGGTTATTAAAAAGAAGTAAAATGTTGTGAGTATAAAAAGTAAAGTAGAAGGAAAAAAGTTTGTAAGAAATAGTAAGTGAGTTATTATTATCGGTGCAGGAAATGGGTCTCATTGTCATTTTAGGAATAAAACACATTAAAAACCTTACTCTTTAACATAAAAATAAATAAAAACCTTACTATGTGACAAATGAAGTAGTACAAAATTGCATTATTTATAATGAATTGAAAAGTACGTAGCATTATTATTCTGTTAGTTTATACAATGTATTTATTGTAACAAACACGATAGTATGTTGCATAAGTTTGTCATTCAAACATGCTATTTATACACTATTAATTTTATTATTAATAATATTTAAATTAGTATAATTAAATTAATATAGATTAATAAATTAATTTTTTTTATCAAATTAATCATTATAAAATTGGGAGTATTATTTCAGAACAAAAACCCTTTTTTTTTTTTTTAATAAACCTAAGATCCAACAACTTAATTTATTTGGTCAATAATCTATAACTATATAAAGGCTGAAGTGCAAAGCACTTCAGCACACTACCAATTTTCCCGCTCAAACTAGAACCTAGACTAAATAAAGACTAGATTCATTACCTCTCTAATGCCAATTACTAAGCACACCCATTTTAATAACCCCAAAATATCAATTAAAACAAAAAATATTTACTCCCAAATAAAACGTCTCCTCCAATTCCCCATTTCATTCTCTCTTTCTCCCCCTTTTTCTCTTTCTCTTTCTCTCTCTCTCTCTCTCCAATCGCTTTTCCCCAAATCTATGGCGTTTCTCTTTTCCCATGGTTTCTGCCGACCCCTCTTGCTTTCCATGGTCACCGCCGCTCTCCCTTCTCTCTTCTCTTTTCTCTTCTCCCAAATAAGACTGCTTTTGATTCTTTGAATCATTTGGTCACATAGGTTTTTGCTTTTTAATTCAAACAACTGTAGCTCCGAATCCTTTATCAATGGCAAATCATCATTCTTGGCACGACCCTCTTCTTATTACTGACGTTTCCCACCAGCAAAATCAGTATCAATTTACTCACTGTAATCCTTTTGCTTTTATATTTTTCAATCAATTTAGACATCTACCCAGTTTTCTTTAAGTCTTTTACCCAAGATTTGATTTTCTTGATTAATTCTTTCACCCTTTTTGTTTGCAGACCCTTTAGTCGAATCACATAGCTCGCTGACTTTGACCATGGCAGATCCTGATGATTCTCGTCCTAATAAGATTGATGGTAATCCCTCCTTCTTTGTATATTGATTGGGTTTTGTAATTTGTCAATTTTCGTATCCCATTTGAACACAGAAAATGGAGTTGATTGAATTTCTTTTATTCTCTTGCTTATTGTAGCCCAACACGCTGCTTATTTGTTACAGGTGGAAGAACCACGTGTTGCAGATTTTGTTCATGGTGCTGATGTAGTGTGGAAATATATCTTTACCTACTCCCAGTTCCAAGAAATTAGACAAGTCCGCTTCTGAATTTTTAGTTGACAAGGTTTCTGAATATCCTGGTGAAGTATCCATACTTGCACTAGGCCCCCTCACAAACTTGGCTCTTGTAAGCTGCAATATCCTAATTCCAGTATTTCGAGTTCTTTATCTCACCTTTTCTTGGAGGAGTGATATATTTGCATTGATCTTTATTAAGGCTGTCAAGAGGGACAAGTCATTCGCAAAAAATGTGAAAAGATTGGTTGTACTCGGTGGATCTTTCTTTGCGCTGGGGAATGTGAATCCTGCTGCTGAAGCAAATGTATGTACAACTATTTCTGCATTTATCTACTATGCTGTCCGAGTTGGAATATATATCTTTTGCATTATTCGAAAGTGAATTCTCACATATGGATAATGGATAATGTCTCAATACTTCTATTTTTTCTGCCCAACTATGAAGGTACTAATTGTTGGATGACGCTTTTGTTTACGTACACCAGAGTGAATGCTTGCAGTTTACATTTTTCTTCTTCCTTTCCTGTTATCAAATCTTTTTTCCTTGCTAATTTATTGAGATATTCCTTTTACTCAGCAAGCACTAATATCCTTTAGCTGAATCCAAATCATTTTGGGAATAAGTCTTTGTTGTTGCTGTTGAGTTTCCTTTAGTTTCTGTCCATACTTCATACCAATAGAACTGCTGTTCCCTTGCTAATTTATTGAGATATTCCTTTTACTCAGCAAGCACTAAAAAATCTCGAAACAAGCTAACGAAGGATTTTTTTTTAAATTTCCTTCCCTTTCTTTCCCTTTCTCTCCATTTTTAAACTCGGAAGCAGGTCATAAGTATCAAATTAATTTAAGCCATTATCCAATACAAAACTGCACAAATTAATTAGCCATTTCCCATCAAAATTTCTACTACATATTTTCAGTAACATATATGTACACATGAAATCTCTTGAAATCCATTTCGGACAGAGCCCAATATAAATACCTTCTAGCATCAAGAAAACTGCTATAAGTATCAACTTAATTTAAGCCATTATCCAATACAAAACTGTTAGAGCTGAGAAAATCGCCTTTGGTTATGACTTCCAGAGCAAGGATAATCACAGATGTAGACTACATTTTCTGTACATATACACCCACCCGACAGGATTAATCTAAGAAAATCCCTCATCTTACGGTGTCTTTGCATTCAACCCCCTTTTCCAAAGCGTTGTGAAGCATCTCCATCTTCACCCTCCTCGAATGGGATATATAGTTATATACCCCTCAATAAAATTAAACAAGTTTGTACAAGCAACTCTGTGTTGGGAAGTACGGAAAGACATCAGTTTTTGTTATATGAAATGGCATAGTCTTTAATCATCTGCTTCAAGTTCTGCATTAAGATCAGAATATCATGTTTATATACAAGATTTTTTTTATTTTTTTTTTGATAGAATATATTTATATACAAGAATGTCAAAACAAATAGAACCAAGATAAAGATTATAGGATTGGGAGGTGGGGTAGAACCTGCAGTTCTTCATGAAGCACGACAAATATTTTCTTCATCCGTTTGTGTTTCTGCATAGTGGAGTAAGGTATTAGACCAAACATTGTACTTCAAGAAAACCAAAACTTTAAGGAGGCTGACTTTGCATCAGTAAAGTAAAAAAGTTCAGTTCAGCTCCTCGCATTTAGATAAAATGATTCTCATTGCTTCCTATATTTCCACTATTCAAATAAGGTGATAATACTGATTGAGGAGGCATATACATTGTAAGGAAATGGAAAACAAAAGCAAAATTTTATATTTGGTCAAGAAAGATGGAATGGAATGGATTGAAACATACTCTCTCGTCCTATAAAGAAGTTCCTATTTGACTATTCAAACATTTTACTGGTATATTTTCCTTTCCATTATTATCCTTAATGAAAGTAAGAATTATGCATGTAGCAAATGACTATTCAAACATTTTAATGATATAGTTTAGGAAGTTCACTTATTTTAATCACTCAAATTTGGAAATGAGACTTTCTTCTCGGGACAAACAAAAGTAGAAAACGGGAACATCTTTATGGGACGGAGGGAGTAGTACATACGTTTCCGTACTGGCGATATGATTCCTTTATCTGCCTCGATATCATACTATATTGATCCTTATTCCTTCCCTTAGCAAGCTCAAGATCCTTTCCCAGTTTCAGAAATTCATTCCTGAACATTTAGGCAGTAAACTATATCAGACAACAAAACAACCCATTTCAATAATAATATACAAACAAATAAATACTAAACGCTGAATAACTATAAGAATAAGAATAAATGTACGACACCTGTGGGACTCTAAAATTGTATTTAACTCGCAGTAGCAATCATACTTCTCGCGATACTCCTGTACATACTCTTTGTACCTGGGGGTGCACAAAGAAACAACAACATAAGATATATATAATCAAAAACCAAAAATAATTTTGAAAAAATGAAAACATTTTTTGGCATGTTTATACAGGATTCTTTGTTAATATGGTTTTATATATCGCCCATAGCCACTTAGACATATGATAGGTAATTAAGAATCATAAATGTAAGACACAACTATACGCTACTTACAGGGAAAAATCCTTTATTGGTCCCTTGAGCTTTGCTGCCTCCTTTTCATACTGAGTATGAACCGCTAATCTCGTCTGAAGAAGACCCCCTCTTCTTTAGCACACCATCTTTACTCTCGTTTCGTTTCTCATTTGTGTCAGCCATTGCTTCTGTTTTATCTGAAGTGCTTAATACATTGACTAATGCTGCCGGCTCACAGGTGTCTTTTTCTTTTCGTGTTGCCTTTGGCTCTTCATCTGTTTACCATTTAGCCTTCTTTCCAATTCTTGTATCCTCAAATCATTTTATTTGTTTCTATCATTTTAGGATGTCTTAAATAGTTACGAGATTACTGATCTTAATATTCTCTTTCCTCTCGGACTACCTTCATTGACAGTGACAGTGGCAAAGCAAAGTCTGAATGTTATGTGTCATTTAACATTCTTCCCCTTGATCAAGGAGGTGTTCATCAAGTAATTATGCAACTTCCTGAGGTACTTTATTGCTGAAGTGTTTGCAAGATTTGATTAGCAGAATTGGGTTGTTGATAAAACGTATAATATGATATTTTGGTAACTAACTTCTGTTGTTAAACCTCAGAGATGGGAGGATGAAGGCGAAAGGCAGAAAATTTTGTTCGAAAAGCATAGTGGAGGTTCTCTTGCTAGGTTAAGTAGGGAAGAACGTATTCAAGAGAAGGAAATGCGGAAGACACCAAGGGAAAATAGGTAACTTGGTCACACGTTTTTGAATCATTGGCTGCTATCTATATAAACCGTTATATCTTAAACATCCCAAATTTTATAGAAAAGTTTGTATCTTTATTCAGGGCATTAAGAACAAAAGATCAGAAATTTAGAAGAAAACAAAAGAAAGGCATCTCGATCCCCACTCCTTAATCAAGGAGTTCTGCGAATACAACCAAATGTGGAACATGTGGGGCAGAAGATCAATCAGGAGCAGCAAACTTTTCAGCAGAAGAAATTATTGCGACCTTGGACATGTGTTAGAGGAAGGGTGTTTTGTGAAATTATGACCTATATAGAATTACAATTAAAAACTTCTTTTGTTTTATTTAATTTGATCAATATTATATACAAATAAAAATTACACATATTCATTTATTTATTTAAGTAATTAATTTTTTGGTAGACTACAATTTTTTTTATATTTTTTCAATAAGATTTTGATTTGATTTATCTTATTGTTGTTCTTAAATGATATGAATTTAATTTGTCTCAACGCATATCAATGATATTCAACAAAAGGGTGATCAAAATCAAACTTCTATTGATACGAAGACGTCTGTTGAACAATAATTATCGTATTGGAGGTTAAATTTGTCTCAAGACATCTAAACCTTATAGTTATAATAATTATGTAGAAAAACTTTTTGATGGTAACGATTTTAGTCACCATGAATACCCATAAAGACCTTTGAAATATTGATAAGGATCTCTGATTTATTCAAATGAGTTGTAGTGTGGATTTGGTCATGTATATTGAAGTTTATTCAGGATGTTACTTTTATCGGCCTAGCAATGGCACTGCAAACAAGACAGAGGCCCCTATGAAAGAAGAGGTTAGTTTGCCCACAGAAGATGACTTCCATTTTGTATTACTTTTTAATTTCTAATATCTCCCACCATCACAGGTCACCATTCTTGAGAATGTACAATGGAAGGAATTCAGACTGCTTGCGTTTGTTTATAAAAATCAAATATTGGGAATGATAAAATTCTGCTTGTAAGCATGTGATTACAATATGAAATAATTACTACAAAATTGTCCAAATAACTGAGTTTGTATAAATACAACTTGAAACATGTTTTACTTAGAATTTTCATGAGTATTTGCTGTAGTTTTAAAGTAAAATATTTTGTATTGGACTTACTATCAACTTTTATTAGAAATATTATTTTACAAGATTTTTTAAAATATTTTTATATAAATACTAAGTTAATTTATAGTACGTACATATTAGACATGGAATTAACATATATTATATATTATACGCAAAAAATTTGATCTTTATTACACTCTCCATCCCACAAAGTTCTTGGTGTGGATACTTTGGCTGATGATGAAACAACGAGAAAAAACTATCCGAAGAAAATCGTTTTAAAATAACTTTACTTAAATTGATTTTCACTTTTATTGAAAAGACCGTGAATGAAACAACAAATGTTGTTTACAAAGAAAATTTTCAAAATTTGTAGTTGTTATTGTTAATTCCATTATGAATATTTTTAATGACATTTTTAGCAACTTTTTTATTTAGTTTTCGTTATTTCTCACAGTTTGTTGATCGTGCGTTTAACGCACGAGTGTTATACTAGTTATCTTTGAATAAGACTCTATTTTTCAATTAAAGAATATGACGGCTATCTAAATAAAAGATAAAAGAAAACATTGCTTAAAGGAGCAATTACGGCTAAGGATGAGGTTATTAGCACTAAAAACAAATTGCCATGTCCTTTTCAAATGGGCGGAGCAATTTAAATATCATTTTCTTCATGCATGCACCTCAATCTTTGGAACATAATTTCCCTTATCTTATTTTATCCACTTTCACACACGCCATCCAATTTTCTAATTATTTTATTAATTATTTTGGATTTTCTTTTTCTTCTACTCCCTCTCCTTCCGTCTCAAAATGATTGTCCCACTTTTTTTTGCACTTATTACAAAGAAACTTTGAACAATAATTTTAGATTGATTTAATTATACAAATGAAGATCTAAAACTTGCAATTGATAGTATTATTGATGATGTATCAATAATGAGTTTTAAATTTTCATTTGTATAGTTAAATAAACCTAAAATTATTGTTCAAAGTTCCTTTGTAATAAAAACAAAAAAAGTGGGACAATCATTTTGGAACTGAGGGAGTATTTAAATTGAAATTTGCACATTGGGATCAATGGTATCATGTGAAGAGTGTTAATGGTAAGAAAACCTTATCTCATATCGAAAATAAACGAAATTTGTGTATAATATTTAACAATCTTGGGCTACTTCCTTAGTAGACTTTATCATTAACCACTAACCTACAATATTCATGTCTTTAACTGCCCTCTTTTTTGACTAAAAAAAAAGATAACGTTTAGTTAGTTTTATTGAACCAATAATTTTGAATTTTTTATATCATCTTTAAATTATTATTGCACGAGTGAGTTGATTTTATCAAACCAGTTCTCATAAATCCTCATTTACATTAAACCCGTTGATGAATAATTTTAAAATCAGTTTTAAGCTATTAAGCCTATTATCCTTGTTCAATGAATCTCTCTGTCAAGTCCTTTATATTTGGGAAAGCTTTGTTGGCGCAATCAAAAGAAGTGTTTTACAAAAAATAGAAAGTTTTTGACATCTTTTAGCAAGTCATTTCAACAATTATTTATTTTGTCAAAGATCCTATTCTACTTTGAGAATAAAACTAATCTATTTTTATAAAAATTTCATTTATGGATATGATTTTTTAAAAAAAAAATTGGTTTTTTTTTTTTAATAACTAGCTTAATTTATTAAGAAAAATAGTATTTGAAAGTGCTAAAAATTTCATTTAGTGAAATTGAATCTCTGACCTATCGTGTAGAAAGTGACATCGGATATCAGTTGAGTCAGAGGATCTTTGGAAAAAAAATGATAACGATTTTATGGATATGATCTTGCAAGACCATTAATATGCTAGTCAATTATGCTTCCCTAGCCCTAATTCATAGTGCAAGTTGTATGAGAAATACCATTGAATATTAATAAAAAGTTTCACATGCTAGATTTGTCAAGAATGTTATCACTCACACCTCAAAAAATACCATACTATTTGACTTTTCAATTTAATAGTTATATAGAAGAAGTACTCCCCCAACACACTTGAAATGTTTATTCATCTTTTTAACAAGTAAAACTCTGAAATGGAAGAAGCATAAACATTTTCTTTCCTATTTTTTATTTTTAATCATAACTATAAAGGGTGGATAGTGAAATATGCATTGGTGGACACTAAAATTAACACATGATTAGTTTCACATTTAACTTAATTATCAAAACTTCTTAACACTTTTTTCTATAAAAATCTTGTATTTATAATAATATTCAAGTATATATGAGATTATAATATTCCTTTAAGGCTTTAACCATTTAGGAACGGTGAAAGTATTAAACAAGACATTGTGCTTATGCAGTGTGCGATTTTCAAAACGATATGTAAATCTGCTTCCAAAAAAAAAAAAATGATATGTAAATCTCTCCTTGCCTCCTCTCATGACTCTGACGTGGAACATCGTAAAAGAAAAAAAAAAGATTTGTAAATGGTACGTTCATGATCCATCTACTTAGAAAAGTCAAATAATTAGAAAAGTCAAAGTTCAATTTCAAAAATGAAACACATTAAAGATATAATTTTCCTAAGATAACCTATTTTACAATTTTGCGACCATTCTTTTGTCTCCCAAATGGTCAGTTGTACACAATTAATCTGTTTACTAGAATTCAAACATTGGATGCATAGAACTTGGTAGGTTCAACATGCTACCCTGGTTATTCATTAGGAACTTGGATTCACTATTCCTGTTTACCATATCCTCTAACTGAATATCTCGAATCACATTTCCGGAATTGCCCACGTTATTCGGGTTATCATATCCCGGGTTGAACGAGTTGTCATTTAAAAGCTGAGAAATTGGACCTAGCGCATCCAAATCCCATAATTGCGATACCGAAAAAGCCCTTGGAAAATTCAGTTTATGCATATCATTGACTTCATCATTAGGGGTTGTTTGGCCAATCAAATCTTCCTCTTTTTGCTCAAATACCTTCCCACTATTCTTCTTCTTATAAATTCTACACAAAACCCAGTCGTCCAACTTCAAAATCAAACAACCAAACACAACCTTAATGTTATTTCATAAAATAAATAAAAATTTCAAAATCTTTGTAATCTTTACAAAATTCAAAAAGGGGCTTACCCTCATGGATCCAAGTTGCTTATTGGGTTGTGATTTCGATTCATTTAGTCTATATTCGTGCATAATCCAATCGGTCTTAATGCCCTTCGGAGGCTTACCCATGTAAAACACAAGGGCTTTCTTGATTCCAACGTACTTGGATCCACTATATATAGCCTTATCTGTGCCCGTGGCCTTCCAATAACCGGATACCGCCGCCCTATTCGGTCGAACCCCATTCGGATACTTTCGATCACGAGGGGTAAAAAAGTACCACTCTTTTTCTCCAAATTCAGCTTTTTCTGCATTTCACACGTTAACAAATTAATACACATTTTTACGGAAAATTACATTAAAATAAAAATATTTGAGTATTTACTAACCGGGTAATTGCCAAGGGTCAAATTTATAAATATCGACTTCGGGGATGATTGATGAGGGGCATGGCTTCGAGGTGGCTTGGTTACGAAGGTAATGCACGATTAGTTCCTCGTCAGTAGGGTGAAATCTAAAACCGGGAGGGAGATTAGAGCTATTTTTTCCAACCATCATTTGAATTATGAACTAGAATTTGGAAATTAACCTTAAACCAATATGAATTTCCAAGATTGAAAAGGGTTTTTTTTTTATTTTTTTTCTTGCCTATTTTTAGCTAACCAAAAAAGAGAAGATTTTTGAGTGTGAAAATAGGATAGGGGAAGGAGAGAAATGAGAGTGTTTGAAATGTTTGAAAGGAGAAGGGAAGCCCTTTTATTGGTGAGGGTTTTTTGTCGTTTAGTGAAGGGATTACATCACTATGATTGGTCGTTTTTTACTTGGCTATAATACCTCGTATTAATAATTGAATGTCATAAGATAACATTAATATGTGCTATACTCTTTCACACACATTCACACACTAACTAGGATAAATATGAGAATATTCTTGGTCTTTTTCTTCATTCTTCTTTTATTTTGTGGAGCTTTAACGAATTTCTTTTCATGGAAAACTTAATCTATAAGTCAATCATGCACCCCCACCCTTGAAACCAATTAGTCAAGGGACTTACTTGTTCCTTTAATATAGTATCGCAACCGTAAAGGTACTTTGGATTTCATATACAAACTCATTTTTATTGTATTTGACATATTTAAATTTCTTTTTTTTATTGCATTCATTGTACGTAGGGCTAATAACATCCATTTTTCTATTAAATGGACATGTGACATACATAAATGTAACCTAAATTTAAAGGGTAAAATAGAAAAATCAATACTAGTTTTATTAATACAAAATACTTAAGTATATATATAAAAATTGATTTTCATATTTTACCCTTTAAATGGACATGTGACATACATACATGTAACCTAAATTTAAAGGGTAAAATAGAAAAATCAATACAAATAAAAATTGATTTTCATATTTTTTAACCCTTTAAATTTAGGTCATATGTATGTCACATGTCCATTTAATATAAAAAAATTGAATGTCGTTAGTATAGGTACCATGAATGCAACAAAAGGAAATTTAGATTTGTCACATGTAACAAAAATGAGTTTGGGTATAAAATCCAAATTATCCTTATCGTTGGGTTATTTTGATGCAATTTTCTTATAAAATACTAGTTTTATTAATACAAAATACTTAAGTATATAACACTCCTTTCATTCAAAATAGATGTCATTTTGAATGAAAAACTTAATCAAAATGTTTATCCTTTTTGGGCTTAAAGCATTTAAATTATATTTTTAACACCATATTGACACTTGTTTTATTGCATTAATAATAAATTTTTTAATGAGTAATTCATGAGAAAGAAATAATTAATGAGCATATTTTTGCAATTTACCTAAAATTTATAAAGTTATGCAGGCAAAAAATACTTATAAAGTTATAGTAATAACTATAGTTTTTAACATTATAAAGAATTTAAAACATTATACTTCATTCGTTCTAAAATGATTATTCCATTTTTTTGCCGATATTACGAAATAACTTTGAACTATAATTTTAGTTTGAAAATCTAAAATTTGTTACTGATACACAATCAACAATACTATTATTAACAAATTTTAGAATTTCATTAGGAAAATGAAATCAACTCAAAATTATTGTATAAAATTAATTTTTTGAAATAATTAAAAAAAATAGAAATATTATTTTGAAAAGTACGGGAATATTATTTGATCCATATGGGATTGGTACAATTTATCATGCTTGTTAATCCGGTCAATGGCGTAAGAGATAGACCAAATACTAAGCATACAAAATTACAAAAGTGGAAAGCAAACACACTACTTAACAGCTCGACAGCTGTCCAAAATAAATTAGATAAGCATTTGCCCAAAGGATACAAATATTGGTTTGTTACTTGTGGCTTTAATCTCGCCACATCATCAACTCAGTTTCTTATTGGACCAGACCTGCCGTCTGATTTTGAAAGCTTCAATCTTTTTCTTTCAAAAGCCCAAATTCTATCAAACCCCCTTATCTTATGCTTATTGGCATAATTTATCCTTGGGGTTTTTCACATTTTGTGATGACACACATTATTGTAGCACATTCTACATTCTATATCACCAAATAATTCAATGACGATAATTTTTAAATAGTTTTATAATAATATCACTTTTATTAATTCATTAAATGGCTAATAACAAAATGTGATACAAAATATAGAACATAAGATTTGAATATATGATGTTTTTACTGCCTATTTCCAACTTCGGCTCAATAATTAGAAAAAAAAAACAGATGATTAGGACCCTCAAAAAATAAGCGATTTTTGAGCCCCCAAAAAATAAGTGATTTTTAACAATGGGATAAAAAATTTCAGTGTAATCTATGCCTTCTTTCTAAGTGAAACCTTTAGCTACAAGTCTAGCTTTAAATCTAACAAAGTCGAATTCATTCTTGACTTTATAGAGCCACTTACAAGAAACAACAGAACAGTTTTTCTGTCTAGGCACTAAAGTCCAAGTATTATTAACATGCAAGGAATTCATTTCATCATTCATAGCATCAATCCACTCATTCTTGTTCAATCATTCTATCCATGTTACTATTTCCTTTTGAGTCATTTATATTAATTTTCTGATCAGTTTTTCTTTCCAGATTATTGATTTTTTCTGTTACTAATATTTGTTTGTTTTTCTTGTTGTGTTGCATCTACTGCTACGCAACTTTGCTGCATGTTTTGAGTTCGTGATCCGATACTTTCTGTAAGTATACCTAACAGAAATGTATAGGGTTTTTCGCTACAGATGATTATGGGATCAGAAATTGAATCACCAATTGATAAGTTTAATGTGAATAATAGCTTTAGTATTTAGCAAATAAAGGTGAAAGCCCTGTTGAGATACAAGGGTTTGTGGGCTCCATTGGCTGATACACTCAAGAATCATCAGGATTCATGGGGCAAAGTAGAAGCCATTTCCACAGTTGTTGTCGCGGCTGTAACAGCATAAAGTTCGAAGGACAGAAAGGCAGCTGAAAAGGAATCAGCAGATCTGATCGCGCTGGATAAGAGGGCCCACTCTAAAATCATAAATGTGTCTAGATGATTATGTTATAGCGGATATTGCAGATACTGATTCTAGTGGTGCTTTGAGAATTGCGTTGGAAGATATGTATTTGACATGATCATTGACCAACAAGATATATTTGAAACAAAAGTTGTATTCTCTTCGAATGTTGGAAGGTAGGCACACTAGGGACCACCTAGATATATTTTTATTTTTATTACTTTAACTGCGTAATATAGATGCTAAAGTAGCTAATGAGGATGCTGCATTAATGTTTTCTGTTTCTTTGCCTTTATCATATGAGCACTATGTTAACTCTAGTATCAGTGGTAAGGAGACGATAAATCTAAAGGGGGTAAAATCCTCGCTCAACATTAGAGAGTTGCGTCGAAATACAAGCGGTAATAATGGTATATATAATTAGATTTCAGGTTTGATTGCAGAAGGCACCATGGGTTCTAGCAGTAAACAGAAGAAGAAGAAGAAGTCTTCTGGCAAAAAGGGCCCAAAACCTGATGATATTTGTAATTATTGCAAGGGAAAGGGACATTGAAAGACATATTGTCCTAGAAAGAAACGAGGCGAGCCTCCAAATCGTTCTGAAGCTAATGTTGATGAAGTTGATATGAGCAGCTTTTACAGGAATTATGCTCTAGCAATAGAAGATTTTGTACGACAGTCAGATGCGTAGATTCTCAATTCTGGTGCTTCTTATCATATCAATCCGAGTAGAGAGTGGTTTACAACCTATGTGTAGGTAGATGGGGGTAATATTCATATGGCCAACATTGTTACTTGCAGGGTAGTTGGTATTTGCTCTCTCGGTCAGCTAGACAGCAAATGGTACAATTTCAAAGGCAAAGGTGCAACAGTTTATTTCTGTAAAAGTTCTGAAGTGATTCTGATAGGCCTTAAGAAGGGCTCCTTATATTTTCACCAAGGAAGGATGCTTTATGGGTCATTATTGGTTGCATTATCTGAAGTGGTTAAAGAGGATATGATCAAGTTGAGGCATATTAGGATTGGGCACATGAGCATTAAAGTGATGCATATATTGGTGAATGATGGTCTATTGTGTTGCCATAAGGTCAAGACCTTAAGTTTTGTGAACATTGTGTAATTGAGAAGATGCAGCGAATCAAGTTTCCAAAGGGGGTTCATAGAACAAATGGCAGTCTGGATTACATTCACTCGGATTGTTGGGGACCTTCACGTTAGGAATCGTTGAGGGGTCACAGGTATTTCTTGTCCATGATTGATGACTACTCGAGAAAGACTTGGGTGATTATTATGAAGCACAAGAGTGAGGCTCTCACAAATTTCAGACAGTGGAAAATATTAGTGGAGAATCAGACAGGGAAGAAGATTAAGAGACTCCGGACAGATAATGGGTTAGAGTTCTGCAGTGCTGAGTTCGATGAGTTTTGCAAGAAAGTGGGGATTTCTAGACATCTCACTATCAGAGGTACACCACAGCAGAATGGTGTCCCAGAGAGCATGACTCATACATTATTGGCTAGAGCAAGGTGCATGTTTTCCTATGCAGGGTTGTCTAAGCGGTTCTGGGCAGAAGGAGTTAGTATATCGTGTTACTTGATAAATTGCGGATCACATACAGGTATCGATCTCAGAGTTCCCAATGAGGTATGGTCAGGTAAACCCGTTGATTATTCTAAGTTAAAGGATTTTGGTTGTACTGCTTATTATCATGTGGATGATGGAAAGTTAGAGCCAAGGGCCAGAAAAGGTGTTTTTATTGGTTATGAAGATGGTGTCAGGTGATACCGGATTTGTTCTCAATCGGAGGGTAGGGTTATTATAAGCAGGAATGTTTTCTTTGATGAAAATTATGTGGTTAATCCTATTATGAGATCTATGGTTGTATCAGGTATTGGAAGTGTTGATAAACATGTGGAGCTATAAGATATTACAGAGTTAAGCAGTCCAGAACTGGATATTAATCAGTATCTACCGTCAGAGACAGAAGCACTAGACAGTTCATCACCGGTTTTCGAAGAACATGAGTTAGCTAAAAAGTGGTCTAGTAGGGCTAATTTTGGGATGCCTCTTGTGAGGTATGGTTTTGAAAACATGGCATATTATGTACTTCAGGTTGCTGAGGTGGTGGAGCTCGATCCTTCGGAGCCAACCACTTTCAAGGAAGCAGTTACATGTTCAGAGTCTGCCCACACTACCAGAAACAGGTCATTTAGCGACGGAAAAAACAGCGACGGACAGATTCCGTCGCTATTTAGCGACGGAATATAGTATTTAGCGTCGGAATTATTTTGGCGTCAAATTTAGCGACGGAATTTAATTCCGCCGCTAAATTCCGCCGCTAAAAAGAATATTCCTCGAATATTCGTTTATTTCCGCCGCTAATTTGGCGGTTGATTTACCGACGGAAAATTCCGCCGCTAAATCTTTAACAGCGACGGAGTTAACTATGGGAGATGAGATAGAGTCACTTCACAAGAATCAGACATGGAGTTAACCAAGAGGACAGAAGGCAGAAAGATTGTTACTTGCAAGTAGGTCTTCAAGAAAAAAGAAGGTATGTCACCATCAGAGGGGTAAAGTATAAAGCTCGTGTGGTTGCTAGGGGTTTCACACAGAGAAATGGGTTGACTACAATGAGATTTTCTCACCATTGGTTAGACACACTTCTATCAGATTGCTATTAGCAATGGTGGCACATCAGGATTTGGAGCTCGAGCAGCTAGATGTAAAAACATCTTTTCTACATAGAAAGTTAGAGGAGGAGATTTATATAACACAACTAGATAGGTTTCAGGTTCCGGGGAAAGAAGACACGTGTGTAAGTTGAAGAATTGCTTGTATGGACTGAAGCAATTGCCTAGGTAATGGTATAAACTGTTTGATAGCTATATGACAGAGATCGGTTACATGAGGAACCTGACTGTTTTGTGTATCACAATAGGTTGGTGGACAGTTCGACAATCTATTTGGTTCTTTTATGTTGACGGTATGTTGATAACTGCTGTCAAGAAGTCTGATATTTAAAAGTTGAAGGGTCTACTATCTGATGAGTTTGAGATGAAGGATTTGGGTACAACAAAGAAAATTTACGGTATGGAGATCCACGGTGATAGAAGCCAACGGAAACTGTTTTTTATCCCATAAAGGTTGCATCAAGAAATTTTAGAGAGGTTTGGCATGTCTACAACAAAGCCTATATATTCTCCGAGTGCAGCGAAAGCACATCTGTCTATTGCTTTTGCACCTAAAAACGTCTTAAGAAAAAGAGTACATGACTCGAGTACCTTATACTAGTGAAGTTGGATGTTTGATGTATGATATGGTTTGCACTAGGCTAGATTTTGCTCATGTTGTTAGTGTTGTTAGTAAGTTCATGGAAAATCCTGCTAAGGAACATTGACAGGCAGTGAATAGGATCTTTAGGTACCTTAGGGTACATCGGATGTTGAGCTCATTTATGAAGGTGGTATAGAATGTGAAAATGAGGGTTATTGTGATTCAGACTACTCTGTGGATGTTGACACGAGGAGATATATGACTGGGTATGTATTTACTCTTGGTGGGTAAGTTGTCAGTTGAAATGCTACTTTGCAATCTACAGTGACTTTGTCGACTACAGAAGCAGAGTATATGACACTGGCAGAAGCTTATAAAGAGGGGATATAGCTAAAGGGTTTGATCAGCGACATTGGTTTACATCAGGATCAGTCTACAATATTTTGTGACAAATTGAGTGCAATATGTTTGGCCAATGAATAAGTTAATCATGAGAGGATCAAGCACATAGATGTGAGGTATCATTTTCTGAGAAGTGAGAAGCGGATCAAGGTGAAAAAAGTGGGTGAACAATCTTGCTGACATGTTCACGAAGCCCGTTTCAACTAGCAAGTTCCAACATTGTTTGGACTTGCTGAATGTTCGCATATGTTAGACAGCATCTGAGGCAGAGGGGAAGTTATGGTTATGATCTGTAGGTTAGACGTCAAGGTGAAATTTTTTTGGATTTGGTGCCATCTAAGTTGGGGACGCCTAAATTAGAGGATTAAAACAAGAAAATTTGGTAATTCCTGTGACATGTCTAAGGGAGCGATCGCGCGGAGCAAGGAGGAGCGACCGCGCCAAATTTTTGGACAAACTGGGCGGTCGCGCGCTTTGAGGGGCGATCGCGCCCAAACCTCTGGACAAAGGGGGTGGTCGCGCCCTACAGGTGGGGCGATCGCGTCCTAACCCGATTTGGGCCTGATTTGCGGCAGCTTCAACACAGGGTCTTAAAACCCTACATGGTTAGGAGTATTCAATATAAATACCCCCTATCCCTAACCAATTGAGTAGTTCTCTTGCTCATCTGTATTTTAGATATAGGGTTTACACAGTCAGAAATTATTGTGTGCAAGAATTCGTGCATTAGATTAGAAATTGTAATCTGTTGATTTACAGTTGATAACAACATTCTCTTTCTCTGCCCGTAGATATAATCAAATTAGTGAACTACGTATATCTGTATGTTGTGTGATTGCTATTTATTTTCTTGTTTTTACAGACCTTATAACGAGAAAAAAATAAACAAAGGGAAAGTTAGAAATTTTAGATGAAACCATAAGGGCTAGAAATGCTACATTTCAATCATATGACACGTGTTGGTTTGGATTCCACCAGATAAGTATCAACCACCCCCGCACGTGGCGTGGTTGAATTGTACTCTTATAAATCAAGAAGAATTTTTGGGGTTAAGGAGAAAAAAAGAATACTCCTAGTTAATTAAAAATAATTTAGGGAGGGACTATTACCATTAAAATTTTATTTATATTTGTTTTTTTTTTTTTGTCTTTACATTGTATATATTGAAATTGTCAAATAATATGCAGCCAATTACTTTTATTTTTTATATAAAAATACAAAAACTTAAAAAATTAATATAATATTAGAAATAGTTACATATGTTATGACTTCTTCAACATACTCCCTCCGTCCCAATAAAAGCTTCACTAATTACCCAAAAGGGCGTCTCGTTAGAAGCTTCACCTTTCCTTTTTTTGGCAAAGAATCTTTACTATTTTCTCCACTCATTCTCTCTCCTAATTCACTATTACACTCACAACACTTTTCAAATTTACTATTCTCTCCACAAATTCTCTCTCCATTTTTCAAATTACACTCACAACATTTTTTTTCCCTCCCATTACCATAATTTGCGTGCCCACCCAAAAGGGTGAAGCACTTATTGGGACGGAGGGAGTATTGTTTAGTATTTTAATAAATTATATTTCCTCCGTCTCAAAATATTTGTCCCATTTGACTTTTTTGTTGAACTTTGACCACAAATTTATGAGAGATTAATTATGTTCATGAAATTCTAAAAATTCCTATTGATTCACCATTCATAATATTATCAATAACAACTTTTAAAATTTCATGAACATAATTAATCTCTCATAAATTTGTGATCAAAGTTCAACAAAAAAGTCAAATGAGACAAATATTTTAGAACAGAGGGAGTAAGAAATAATATTTGTTAGTAATTTATCACTTAATTTAATACTTAAAATAAATAAATACTAACAGTCTCTTTTTCTCTTCGTTCTCCCTCTCTAGCTTTCTCGGGCAAATTACCAATTTGATCATACGAAGTATTCCATTTTTCTTTGATATTTATTTCTTAATCTCGTGATTTGGTAATCCTAATTTTACATTTATTAATTGTCATTTTACCAATTAATAAATGTGAAATTAGGAGTTCTTTTTTGTATTTGTTTTCTAGATTTAAATTTTAATTTAAGAATAAAGATGAAGAAGACAATGATAATGGGGTTGTGATACATGTTAAAAGACAACATTTTGTTTCGCTTTTTCTATAATCAGGGCGGATTCAGTATGGCGCCAGAAAGTGCAAATGACACATCTGACATTTTGAAAAAAATTTATCGAGTATTTATAAAAAAAAAAATAGGGTGCAAACTGTAATTTTCAAAAAAAAAGGGATGCAAAGTGTAAATATGTGAAAAAAAACATATTACCAAAATATTACTAAACTATATTTCAAAAACTTGACCGTTTACTACACACACACACACACACACACATATATATATATATATATACTCCCTCCGTCCCACTATACTTGACACCCTTGGGGTGGGCACGGGAACTAAGAAGAAACAATTAAATAAAGAAAATGCGTGGTAAAAAATGAAGAGAGAGAATGAGTGGGGTAAATAGTGGTGTTGGTTGAATAAATTGAGTGGTGGAAAATGAAGAGAGAGAATTAGTGGTGGGGTCCATCTAATATAAAAGTATAAAAACTAGGTTATTTTTGGAAGGTGTCAAGTATAGTGGGACGGCCCAAAATGGAAAGAAGTGTCAAGTATAGTGGGACGGAGGGAGTATATATATATACTCCTCCGTCCCAAATAAAAGAGCCATTTATTTTCTTTTTGGGCGTCCCATTTAAAAAGCCACTTTCCCAAAAAGGAAACCTTAAATTACTATTCTCTCCACTCATTCTCTCTCCTACTTTACTTTTACACTTACAACATTCTCTTTCTTACATCACCTCCCACTCATTCTCTCTCCTATTTAATTTTTCATATTCACAACATTTAAACTTTTTCTCTTTCCTACATCACATTTCTTATTTTACGTGCCGGACAATTTTTGTGGCTCTTTCGCCGGGACGGAGGGAGTATATATATACTCCCTCCGTCCCGTCCGAAAGGGCAATTTTGCCTCCTAGCACGGAAATTAAGAAATGAATAAGAAAAGTGATGTAAGAAAGAGAAAAAGGTTAAATGTTGTGAGTATGAAAAATTAAATAGGAGAGAGAATGAGTGGGAGGAATAGTTAGGAGAGAGAATGTTGTGAGTGTAAAAGTAAAGTAGGAGAGAGAATGAGTGGGGTAGGAAGAGTAAAAAAATAATAAAAATTTTCCTTTTTGGGGTTGTGCCCTTTTAAATGGGACGCCCAAAAAGGAAATTTGTGCCCTTTCGAACGGGACGGAGGGAGTATATATATATATATATATATATATATATATATATATATATATATATATATATATATATATATATATATATATATATATATATATATATATATATATATATATATATATATATATCAGTGTTCTAAAAGACCCGCCTAAGGGCGTCTAGGCCTCGCCTAGGCGCTAGGCCCCTCTCCAACGCCTAGTTCTAAGCCACGCCTAGGTCCCGACTAATACCGACTAATTCCGACTAGTCCCCGCATAGGCGCTAGGCCCGGCTCCGCCCTCTAGCATCCGCCTAGCGCTTTTTAGAACATTGATATATACTCCCTCCGTCCCATGATAATAAGGAAAATTTCCTTTTTGGGCGTCCCACAATAATATATAACTTTCCTAAAATGGAAAGGAATCTTTACTATTCCCTCCACTCATTCTCTCTCCTACATTATTTTAATACTCACATCACCATTATAATTTACTATTCTCTCCACTCATTCTCTCTCCTATTTTATTTCCACTCTCACTTGTAACACTTTCAATATAATATTTCCTCCTTAATTTTTCTCGAAAAACCCAAAAGTCCCTAAAATTGTGGGACGGAGGAGTATATATATATATATATATATATATATATATATATATATATATATATATATATATATATATATATATATATAATACTAAATTAGAAAGAAAAAATTCCCTTAAAGGTTCTCTCACTAAGAGAGGTTCTAAAGAAAATTGAAAAACAATGAAGATGAATCATCTATTTATAGTAGAAGAAAGATTAGAAAAAGGTAAGATACATCTATGCGGGAAACACTAAAAACATTTGAATTTAGAGATGGTGGAAAAAACTTCATTTGCCTCCAAAAATTTCATGAGACTTTCACATAAAAATGGAACAAATAAAAGGCCCAAGAGAAGTAATGAATTTAAGAAAAAAATACTAAAGGCCCATTTTTAAAAACTATTACAACAAGCTATTATACTTTTAAATATTTTAGTAATATTGTTAGTTTTATCAGTTTGTTCTTATGTTTTTTTTTTTTTTTTATTTATTATACTTATAAACAGTTTGCACCCTATATATATATATTTTTTGCACACCCTCACTCTAAATCTTAGATACGCCACTGTCTACTATTATGATGATTTTTGTCATTACTGGCATTACTTTAGCGAAAATTTGTCTCGAAAAATGCGAGTACTAACGTGTCATTTATCTTTCTAGTATTCATCAAACCGTATGTGCTTTGTCGATGAGTTTTATGTTATTTTCTCTTCCCGTTTAGAGCACTTTGCTTTATCTCTTAGTTGAGAGTCCTTTGATTTCCCTCTCAGTTGAGAGCCCTTTGATTTCCCTCCAAGTTGTGAGCCATAATACTTTCAGAATGTTAGAATAATGTTTATCTTGTGTGGTGGATGGTATTATATGTTGGGATTGGAGTCCTAAACTACAAGGAAGAAAAGGGGCCTAAGTCGGAGGTGTTGCTGAATCAAGGAGGAAATTCGGGGAAAACCTTCTGTCGCGATGGGCGACCGCCCAGGAGGTGTTGAGCGACCGCCCAGGAGCACAGTAGGTTCGGCTTGGTGAATTTTGCTTGGGCGACCGCCCATGTTGCGGTGGGCGACCGCCCACGTGTCTGTAAGTACTCCAATTTGAGCTTGTTAGAATTTTCGTTAGAAAATTAACGAAAGTCATAACAATTACTAACATTCCTAACATTTCTAACTTTCCTAACAAAGTGAGGGTAGAATGGGCATTGCCAAATAAAGATAAACCAAAGAAAGCATCTTAAAAAGCAAAACAAAAGAATCAAACCATAAATAGAAATGCTGGAAACACAAAAACTGGCTGTTAATTTGGTTTTTTTGAATTTTTATTCTTCTGTCCAAAGCCGGAGCTGTAATTAATGAACAGTGCACGCCTGCACTTCTCATCCGCGCGGACATGTATGTAAATTTCGGGGCCTATAAATTGAACCCTCCTCTCTCAGTTTACACTGACACATTTTGACACGGCAACGAAGTTACGGCGAAATATAGAGAGAAAACAGTGGGAATCCTTTGATTGCCACCATTTTCTCTTGAATATTTCCCAATCCACTCCAAACATTCTCAAATCACTCTTAAACACACCAAGCTCAAGCTTGAAACACTACTCAAGAGGAAGATTAGGGAGAAAACATGGAGGACTTAAGTGTTATCCACTTGTTTTCTCTTTGATCAACTCTATCATCAAACCCTAAACACATTCAAGCCTTGAATCCACCCAAACACAAATCCAAACACCAAATCTTGATACTCCTCAAGTCAAAACACCAAATCTTGATACTCCTCAAGTCAAATTCCAAGCCTAGGAAGATAGGGTGTCACCATTGGTAAAGCCCTCCTCAAAACCCTAAAATTCTCTTTTAACTTCTTGTTCATCTTGTTCTTCTTACTTGGGTCTTTTTGATGTCTATTTTAACTTAAGTTTTGACCCAAGATGGTCATCTTGAAGTTCATCTTCATGAATGACCATCTCAAATGGTCCACATTTTAGATCTCTAGTTGATTTTTCTCTTAAATTTCATTTCTACAAAACATCCCCTTTCCCTTTGCAAAGGACATGTTTCAACCCCATAAATTCCCCAAGGATGACTTGAATATGATAACCACTTAACAAAAAGTAGTGGTATCAAGTCTAGGGATGAAAATGGGGTGAACATAGATGCAAATCCCCCAAAAATCACATTTTCCCTCAAGAACATCTTGCTGTCCAGTAGCATTGTTCTGAGACCTCAGTCCATTTTCCTATTTTTTGGACCCAGTAAAACTTGGAATTGGACGTTGACTACAAAACACTTTTTGTAGCCAACATCTAGATCTTTCCAAACATATTTTTATTTTATTTTTTGGCTTAGTGAAACTCCTCTTTTCAATTTTTCTTTTAGAGGCCAGTTCATCAGCTTCTGGAAATCCAGATTTCACATCTGAGATTTCCAGAAGGTTTTGACCCCTCAAATTACTTCCAAAATGGAAAGTTTCTTTGCAGAAACCCTATTTAGGGTGTTTTAAACAACTTTCATTCTCGTACTTTCCCCAGATTCTGAGGTTTTGAAGCCTTTAAGTCCATTTCAAAGTCAAGGGTCAACTGCCTTCTTTCATTCTGGCAGAATTGCTTTTCAAATCCAAAAATCTTTTGAGTGCCAAGGCTCAACCCAAAAATCACCCAAAAAATCATGGGATCAGTTTAAAGCCTTGAAAAGAGCTCCCAATTTTTACTTACCCCAGTTTCAACTTATTTTGGCCAAAACACACACACACACACACACACAAATGATTTTCAGCTTGGAAGACTCGTTTTTACGAGGCGCGTCGGGTGCACACTAACGTCCTTCCCGACGCGTAACATGACCTCCGAACCTAAATCTCTTATCTCGGGCTTTTTTCAAAGTTTTGGCCCTTAAAACAAAAATGGTGTGGCGACTCCGTTTGATTTCAAAAATCGGGTACATCACAGTGGCGACTCCGCTGGGGAATGATAAGCTTTTTCTAAAAAAAAAAAATGATATTTGGTATATTGGTGGAAACCATTAAACTTCCCGTTATCGCCTCCTAACACGAGTCGGGGATAAATTGTGGTCTAACAATCCCACGTACCGGTATCATTATTTTTTTTAAAAAAAGGAAAAGCTTTTGAGGGTCAAGCTTCCGTCTCAACATTTGAAAATCCTTTGCTTTGTGTGTGTTGATTTTTGCACAGTTTTCGTGTTTGTTTTTGGCCGCCTCGAAAAAGTCAAAATTTTGACTGTCGGAATAATGTCCCTAACTGTCGGAATTTTTGTGCTTATGTGCTTATGTGTTTATAAAATTTTCAAAAAAAAAAATTTCAAAAAAAATTCAAAAAAAAAATCATGCATCATGCCTTTTTAAGACACATAAAAAAATTTCTATTTTTCTCAGAAAAAGAAGATAGACTGCTTGCACACTACGCGCACGTGACCTTACACTGCACACTACGTCCTTAACCCGGGGAAATCCTTGTCGCGGTCCGTTTGGTCTTATTACGCCTCTCGGATGAGCACAGGACTACCCAAACATCCCATGGAGCCTCGTGTCGACCATGCACTTGTCCGTGACACACTTTGTCAGAGACCCGGTTGGTTTTTAGTCTGGTGCGTGTCATGCCCTGTCCGTGTATAGACCTTTCCTTTCAAGCCTTTGTCGGCATACCGACTCAATATCTTTCGGGTCCCTAATCAGTCGAAGTTCTGCCGGTTTTCCGCCGCGAGACTTTGACCAAGATATTGACCGGCGCCTTGACTTCGGCTACGGCGCACAAATTATACACTGACTCCCGGCATTGACACTGAGTCATCAAGGATTAATGACTATTCCATGCCTAATTACGGCTTAGCGACGACAAGTCAAGATCAATCGTGGACGCTTATCGGTCCAAATCATGCCGACTTTTCGTCGAGCCCGGGACATGATCTTGACTTTTGACGTCGGCTTTGTCCGTAATTTACATCGAATGCTCGTTAAGACTCGATTACCCGCCGACTTTTAGAATCGTTTTTCTTTCGGTCGGTGGGACCCGCTTGCCCTATAGGACCCTCGCCGGGCATCCACCCGGGAGGTCGAAATACAGGTGGAATACGAGGGGCTTATAGACGTAGTGACGGGGCCACTGATCCGTAAATCGAGTAGTTTGCAAAAAAAAAAGAGCAATCTTTTCCAACCGATTAGGTTAATAAAACGTGTTTTAAGTAAACATGAACAAATAATTGCATGTTGCACGAGCCTTGAGCCCAAACACCTACCCACCTTCAATTTCCGCCATCTGAACCCTCGTGTCTCTCCCCCGCAGCTCCGCACAAAGCTTGGTTTCGGGCACCGGGTCACCGTTTGATCAGTTGGGAAGAGTCAAGCGCATCGTCAGCTTCGTCGTTTGTTTCAACTCCGGGTTTCAGAATGTCTGCATCACGGTGGTAACGATGGGGACAACGTCACTCCGCCTCCCGGGACTCCTCGAGCCAACAGCAATGGAATCGGTTAGCGAAACGGATGAGAGTGCGACGAAGCACTGTGAATAGCCTTATCGAGGCTATTAAGAGCCGTAGTCGCCCCGGTCTCGGCCCTAGATGGCACCTTCACTGTGGAAGAAGAGGAAGACCTCAACCCCACTCTTGGTCGGCCCGACTACTCCCAGGATGCCACCACCGCCTCCCACGGTACTACCACCGAGAATCCATGCTTCTCGACCTGCAGGTCGGCCCGGCTCCCAAATGCGGACCACTGGATCCCTGCGGCCAGACGAGACGAGCCAATTCCCAGTCCTCGGTGGGGACAAAATCGATACGGAATATCTTCTCATGCTTGGGGCTACCCGGAATGCCACGGCAAATGGGGATCCCACCTCGGTTCGGGACCAATCAATCCAGGACCTTCACAAAGAACAGCTTTGGGATACCACCCCGAGTTTGGTTCGGGCAACAATCAGAGTCCCACCTCAGAATGGTACTAGCTCGAGTGCTCCTCACATAGCTCTCACAAATCCATTTCTCACTCGAGACTTCTATGGGTTATCAAGCCTCCATCCCGGTGTCATCCGAATCACCGGGACCGCAGTATCCCCACAGTTTACACACCTTCGCCACAGCGGCCATGCAATTCAACAATCCAGGACAGCGGCCACACTCAAGCCTACTTATGGGCCTCACTCCGGAAATCCGAGCTATCCGGCTACCTCGGGTCTGCCTCTGCCTTCCACGATGGAAAGCCAACGGCAAGCCGTTTGGGTTTTATCCTTTTGCCCAAGCTCCTACCTACACTCCCCAGGGTAATTTGGGCCAAGGACAGGTTTTCACCTATGCCCCGGAATATGGTATCCCTTCCACCAATGTGCCGCCAGTGGTAACTCCTCTCTTCAGCTCAGTCACTGGTTTGGGCCATGGCTCCACCTTTGGATCCCCAATTGGCTTGGTTTATGGAGCAACACAAGGAAATGAAAGCACGCTGAATTGACCGCCAAAAAGAACACGCTCTTCGGCCTACAGATCCCGACTCGATTGTTCCCCTGCCTCACAAGTTTGTGATGCCCACTCTGGAATTGTTTGACGGGAGTGCATGCCCTAAAACTCACTTGGACACCTATACTTTGGCAATGAAGGCTAAGGGATGCACAAACCAGCAGTTGGCCGATTACTTTAGTCTCTCTTTGAAGTCAGGGGCTTTGAAATGGTTTTTCCGATTGCGGCTGAAGCTAGGGCTACTTGGGAACAGATTACCAGTACTTTCACGAGATAAGTACAAAGCCAACTTGGAATGGGAGACAAACAGAGTTGACCTGCAAACAGCGATGCAGCGCCTAATGAGAATATTGGGGATTTCTATAAGAGATGGAACTTAAAGCTCGGTGAAATGGCCATTCCTCCCTCGACGAGGAGCAAGTAGACATCTTTCGGTCATGCTTGAAGCCGCATTTGAGAGCTTCCCTCGGCCACTTCCCCTACGCCGACTTGCGTGCAATGGTTAATTCGGGGCTAAGTTTGAAAAGGCTTACAATCAGCAGCCGACTGCTGCACCCCTACGGATATCGGGCTCCTCCCTCCAAAACTACTCTCACTTTCGCTAAAGGCAAAGAGGCGATCGGCTACGCGGGACAGGACTGTAACAATGCCACTTCCTTTGTTCCCAAGAAGCCTGATGCATCCAGATCCCGACTCCAAGACTTGAGAAACTTTGGGATGCCTTTGAGTGATATCTTCAGAGGTTTGGTGAGAGAAGGTTTGCTCCGGCCTTTGGAAAATTATCAGCCTAGAAACCCCAACGCTCCTTTGGATACCTCCAAGCATTGTGCCTTTCATCGCACTCATGGGCACCTGACGGATGATTGCGTCCCCCTGAAAAAGGCCATCCAAGGGTTGATTGAGCAAGGGAGGTTAGAGATGCCTGAAGGACCTAATACTATCAATAACCCGCTCCCTAACAACATGAGTGTCAACATGATCGAGTTTGGTGGATCAAGCCTTGTGGGCACAATGGAGTTTGACTCGTCCCTTTGCAAGGTCAATGAACCAGTCATCGCATGCAATGAAGATGGTTGGATTGAGCAAAAAGTTGCCAAGGAAATCCTGATTGAAAGGTCTGCAATAGCTCCTGTCTCCAGCGTCGAAGAATAGATGCATGGTTCAACAAAGAAAGAGCGGCTAGGCCGGGGCTACCTATCTTTAAAATAGTCTTTTGAGTCAACCTTCGTAGGTTCTAGTACTTTTCTTTCACCTAAGTCCTTCCTGGACATTTGTCGTTGTAGTCCATTTTGGACATAGTGGTTAAGTGTCTAATTTTTAATATAAGTCTTTTTTCTTCTCTTGCTAGACTCGAGACATCACTTGCGCACCCACGTTACACTTAATTGAAATGGTTTTATCCAAAATGATCACTTGCGCTGCTCAACCACTAATTCTTCGAAAATGATTAATATTTAAACTAATCGGAGTGAGAAAATCAATTGATATCCTTCCCAAATTGGGGCTTACCAATTCCCCATCTTGCATCTCATATGCTCACATCCCTTTCATCATCATCATCTCGTTGCTCGATGAATTTGCATGGATCTTTTCTCATATAAAGCTTAAGCAAGCAATGAAGACTTAATCTCGTTTAGGTCATCCAAGAGGGATTGCGGTTGAAACCTTTCACCCATAGGAAAGCCATTACCTCACCCTTACTAAACACTACCCTCTCATTTCAAGATCGGCGTGTTTTGAAACCCGGTTTAGCCATCATTTTTGCTCCATACTGAGAGAAAGTCCAAGCGAGCCCGAGAAGTTAGCTTCGAGAATCGGCGATGCGCAAATTATCTCAAGCCATGAAGGAAGGACAAAGATAATCCCCAACTCCTCGTAGAAGCTTTCCAAGTCAAAAAAAAAAACAAAAAAACAAAAAAAAAAAAAACAAAAAAAAAAAAAAAAAAAAACGAAACAAAAAAAAGAAGGATTTTAAAATCCTCACAATCTCGGATATAATTCCAAGCTCCTCAGGAAGCCTTCCAAAAAAAAAAGAAGAAGAACTCAAAAGTCCCCGACATCTCAAGAAGCTCTCCAATGATCGAAAAGGAGCCCCGAATTCTCGCAAGATCGCAAAAAGTTGTCGCCGCTCGGACTTCCTCTTATCATTACCTTAAACCAATCCCAAGCCATCCTCTCAATTTTAGAGGATACTCCCATCACCATTACCCTTGCCCTTGGCCATGTCAAAATCTGACCTCTCATTCTTGGAGGCAATCAATCTTCCTCGCCATAGATTTCCCAAACACATCCCCGCGAGCCAACCTCTCATCTTTAGAGGTTCGGCCAAGAAAGGCCTAGCCGACCTCTCATCTCAAGAGGTCATAATCTCCCAAATCACCCGATAGCCGATCGAAGCCCTAAACCCAACTACAGCCCCTACCGGATAGCGCTTTCATTCTAATATCCTCGATGTCGATCAAATTAATGCTTCATTGCTTGCTTAAATTGGAATCTAATCCATCTTGGTCCAAAATTACCAATCAAAGATTGTGCAAATTCAACCCTTCCCTTCATGTGAGCATATTTCATTTCTCCTCACAAACACTTGCCGTGGATGTCCCATCAAGCTTCGCATCCGTGTCTTTCATGGACACTCTAAGGGGATATGTTATTCAATCCTCAAAATCCCCAAAGGTCCTCGCACCTCGAATTTCAACATTCGTTCTCTTTTCATTCGGGATAGGCCCGAACTACGGCGACCCGAGCTCCTCAAAATGAGGGGAACGTAGGCAACCGTAAATGGTCCTACGAAATCACAAACAAATCTCAAAAAAATCCGGCCTCATCAAGGATCGTCCCTATACATTTTCCGCCCTTCCAAGCTTGATTTTCGATATCAGTTGGTTTTCTCCTTGTGATTAATCAAAATATTTGTTCATATCAGATTTAGGGATTGAATAACCCGAACATTAACAAAGGGTTTTAAGCAGCCTTGTGATCATCATGAATAAGACAAGTTTTCAAGTGTCTCGACAAGTCTTCTCTCTCCATCATAGGGAAATAGAGCCAAACACTCGTCTTTCCGTCTCATAGGGGCTTCCATACACTTTTCCACACCTTGTAACGCTTATACTCTCTCAAAAGAGTCAAACTTAAAGCGAGTGTGTATACACAAAATCGGGATTCATTCCCACTTTTCGAAAGATGTGCCCCTGCACGTAAACATTCCTGAGTCTTGTCCAAAGCATCGGTTGACTAAGATTTGAAAAGACGGGTACCCCTCGGCCACATAATGACTCTCTCGCAACAAGACTGCTCAATTTCTTCACGCTGGGGCTTGCTAAGCGGTTCTCCTGTGTTCTCAGACGCCTCTTCAAGCCGGGGCTTCCATAGTCATCCTTGGGTCCACATTGCGTTCTTCACTACGAGATAGATTCGCCAAGTCACTTCTTCAAAATCCGGGCTTTGCCTACTCAGATCCGGGCTTTGTCAAGACGGTCTTTTGGACCCGAATTTTATCAAGAAAGAATTTCACTTTCGTAACTTGGTACACTGCAGCCTCCCGTAGCATCGGAATTCAAGATCGTGGTTTCTCCCGCATTAGCAATTCCATCAAATCATTCTCCTGATAAGGTTTTCGCCGAGGTCACACTCACCCAAATGAAAGAAGCTTCACTCATATCAACGTGCCCTAGAGCCTCGTCGCATCGCCTTCAAATGACCAAGATTGAGAGGGAAACTCACAACCAAGACCCGGATCCGAATCCAATCTCATCAAAATTGAGGTCCATGTGATACCGCCGACAAAACCTCACCAACAACCGCCGTTTAAATCGCGATCAAGGGTTCTCATCCCCACATGCTCAAAATCTGCTCCAAACAGCTTCCACACATACATCACCATGCATCCCCACAAAAATCTCCCAAGGGCTCATGTAGCATGCACAAAACTTGAATCAATAGGAAAAATCCTAAGTGATTGAAGATCATAACTTCCCTGCCAAAAGCTTAGGCTAAGTGCACCTTCAAAAGCAAGTAAATGCATCATCTCGCGAACATATGCAGTGATACTCTCACAATCATTTTTAGCTCTAGGCATGCATCTGTCATCATGAATGTCATATATGCATCTTCCTCTTCACTAACGAATGCAGGAATTCAAACGTGAAATCAAATCCCCATTTTTTCGGCAAGGATGATCTTCACCAAAGACGACCTCCAATGAATGAAGACGCCCTCCAACATCTACAGTTTGGCAAAGACAAGCTCCGGCGTCTGCAACTTGCTAAAGACGACCTCCAATGTCCACAAATGGATGAAAATGTTTCAATGAAGACCACCTCCAAGTGCCTTATTCGGCCGAGACGCCAAGTTCTCGAATACAATTCGGCCGAGACGCCAAGTTCTCAAATACAGCTTGGCCGTGGACGCCAAGTTCTCAAATGCAAATCAAATGCCGCTGGTCGAGACGCCAAGTTCTCACATACAAATCGGCCGAGACGCCAAGTTCTCCAATACAAATCGGTCGTGACGCCAAGTTCTCAAATACAAATCGGTCGTAGACGCCAAGTTCTCCAAGGCAAGAAGGTCGAGACGCCAAGCTCTCCAATACAATGCGGTCAGAGACACCAAGTTCTCAAAAGCAAGAAGTCCCAATGTGAATACAAGCTCAACCACCTCTACAAGGTTGACGATCACCAAAGAAGATGCAGACTCAACCAAACTCCTCCTTCAGTCAAAATGCCTCCAAAGACAAAGAAATCGTCGCGTAAACCGTCCCACGAACAAAGAACTTAACAACTCTTCATCAACATCGCCCGTAGCCTCGCCCTTCCGCAACTACAGTAAGCACAAAGACAGTATGAAAGCATATCTTAGTCAACTACTTTTCTAAAAGAACATTATCATCGTATCATAGGGCGACTTCCCCAAAATAAAACCATAGGGCGACTTCCCAAAAATAGTCGATCATAGGGTGACTTCCCAAAATAGTCAAACCATAGGGCGACTTCCCAAAATAGTCAAACCATAGGCGACTTCCCAAAATAGTCGAAAACCATAGGCGACTTCCCAAAAACAAATAAAACCATAGGGCGACTTCCCAAAAATAGTCGATCATAGGGTGACTTCCCAAAAATAGTCAAACCATAGGGCGACTTCCCAAAATAGTCGATCATAGGGTGACTTCCCAAAATAGTCAAACCATAGGACGACTTCCCAAAAATAGTCGATCATAGGGTGACTTCCCAAAAATAGTCAAACCATAGGACGACTTCCCAAAAATAGTCGATCATAGGGTGACTTCCCAAAAATAGTCAAACCATGTGGCGACTTCCCAAAAATAGCCAAACCATAGGGCGACTTCCCAAAAATAGTCAAACCATGTGGCGACTTCCCAAAAATAGTTAAACCATAGGGCGACTTCCCTAAAATAGTCAATCCCTGGTGACTCCCAAATACAATAATCTCTAGGACGACTTCCCTAAAATAGTCAATCCTGGTGACCCCTGCATACAGCCAATCCTTGGGTGACAAACCATGTAGCCTACCATAGGTCCATCCACTTGACCGACATTGATCACCTTTCTTCCCGATGGTTCTCGTAAGCCCGAGTCTTCCCCAGCAAGAACACCTTCAAATAGCCTCCATCAGGTACAAGACCTCAACTTAGGTTCATACTCCTGAACTAAGTTCCCATTTAGGTTCATAATCCTGAACCAAATCTCAACTTAGGTTCATCCTCCTGAACTAAGTCTCCATTTAGGTTCATACTCCTGAACCGAACCTCAACTTAGGTTCATACTCCCGAACTAAGTTCCCATTTAGGTTCATACTCCCGAACCGAACCTCAACTTAGGTTCATACTCCTGAACTAAGTCTCCATTAGGTTCATACTCCTGAACCGAACCTCAACTTAGGTTTATACTCCCGAACTAAGTCTCCATTAGGTTCGACTCCGAACCGAACCTCAACTTAGGTTCATACTCCCGAACTAAGTTCCCATTTAGGTTCATACCCTCTCAAAAGAAATTCCTTAGCTAAACGTAAGACCGAGTGTCCCGAGAAAGATAACGGATCCCGTATCTTTCATCAAAATCATTCACTCAGCCAAACGTGAGACCAATTCCCTGCACGAATACGTTCGATTTTCCTCAAAGAAAGGCTAACGAAATCCTCAAAGAAAGGCTAACGAAATCCCCAAAGAAAGTTAACGGAATCCCAAAAGCCAACGGAATCTCGAGTAGTACTCGAACTACGAAAGGGCTTGATTCCCACTAGGGATACGTAGGTAGCCTGTCATTAGGTCCAGCCCCTCGACCAAAACGGTCACCCTCTCCTTCGGCAGCAGACGAAGTCCACCGAAAGGCCATTTCAAATCAAGGTCCGAGGCGCCTAAAAGGCCATCATCATCAAGGTCCGAGGCACCTAAAAGGCTATCATCATCAAGGTTCGAGGCACCTAAAACGCCATCTTCAAGGTTCGAGGCACCTAAAACGCCATCTCCAAGGTTTGAGGCACCTAAGACGCTATCAAGCGATAAATCGCAATCATCCCCAGCAGAGACCAAAAATGGTCATTCCTATCCCCACAGAAGCGGATACCCATCGACCGAAAATGGTCATCTCTTATCCTCAAAGCAGAAGTTTCTTCCCAAAGAACCGATCGTAGAACTCGCTTACTGTGTTCGAGGCACCTAAAACGCCATCATCTCCGGGTCAAAGACCCGAACTACGATCGGCTTGATTCCCACCCGGATACGTAGGTAGCCTATCGCTAGGTTCACCCACCCGATCACTCGATCATCCCGCCAAATATGGAGCCTTATTTATCGACGACCCCGCTTCCTTCGAAAGCGCCGTCGCCGAGGGGCTACTGTAAGTACTCCAATTTGAGCTTGTTAGAATTTTCGTTAGAAAATTAACGAAAGTCATAACAATTACTAACATTCCTAACATTTCTAACTTTCCTAACAAAGTGAGGGTAGAATGGGCATTGCCAAATAAAGATAAACCAAAGAAAGCATCTTAAAAAGCAAAACAAAAGAATCAAACCATAAATAGAAATGCCGGAAACACAAAAACCGGCCGTTAATTTGGTTTTTTTGAATTTTTATTCTTCCCGTCCAAAGCCGGAGCCGTAATTAATGAACAAAGGCACGCCGCACTTCTCATCCGCGCGGACATGTATGTAAATTTCAGGGGCCTATAAATTGAACCCTCCTCTCTCGCTTACACAACACATTTTGACACAAAGAACGAAGTTCTCAAGGAATATAGAGAGAAAACAAGTGGGAATCCTTTGATTGCCACCATTTTCTCTTGAATATTTCCCAATCCACTCCAAACATTCTCAAATCACTCTTAAACACACCAAGCTCAAGCTTGAAACACTACTCAAGAGGAAGATTAGGGAGAAAACATGGAGGACTTAAGTGTTATCCACTTGTTTTCTCTTTGATCAACTCTATCATCAAACCCTAAACACATTCAAGCCTTGAATCCACCCAAACACAAATCCAAACACCAAATCTTGATACTCCTCAAGTCAAAACACCAAATCTTGATACTCCTCAAGTCAAATTCCAAGCCTAGGAAGATAGGGTGTCACCATTGGTAAAGCCCTCCTTCTCAAAACCCTAAAATTCTCTTTTAACTTCTTGTTCATCTTGTTCTTCTTACTTGGGTCTTTTTGATGTCTATTTTAACTTAAGTTTTGACCCAAGATGGTCATCTTGAAGTTCATCTTCATGAATGACCATCTCAAATGGTCCACATTTTAGATCTCTAGTTGATTTTTCTCTTAAATTTCATTTCTACAAAACATCCCCTTTCCCTTTGCAAAGGACATGTTTCAACCCCATAAATTCCCCAAGGATGACTTGAATATGATAACCACTTAACAAAAAGTAGTGGTATCAAGTCTAGGGATGAAAATGGGGTGAACATAGATGCAAATCCCCCAAAAATCACATTTTCCCTCAAGAACATCTTGCTGTCCAGTAGCATTGTTCTGAGACCTCAGTCCATTTTCCTATTTTTTGGACCCAGTAAAACTTGGAATTGGACGTTGACTACAAAACACTTTTTGTAGCCAACATCTAGATCTTTCCAAACATATTTTTATTTTATTTTTTGGGTTAGTGAAACTCCTCTTTTCAATTTTTCTTTTAGAGGCCAGTTCATCAGCTTCTGGAAATCCAGATTTCACATCTGAGATTTCCAGAAGGTTTTGACCCCTCAAATTACTTCCAAAATGGAAAGTTTCTTTGCAGAAACCCTATTTAGGGTGTTTTAAACAACTTTCATTCTCGGACTTTCCCCAGATTCTGAGGTTTTGAAGCCTTTAAGTCCATTTCAAAGTCAAGGGTCAACTGCCTTCTTTCATTCTGGCAGAATTGCTTTTCAAATCCAAAAATCTTTTGAGTGCCAAGACTCAACCCAAAAATCACCCAAAAAATCATGGGATCAGTTTAAAGCCTTGAAAAGAGCTCCCAATTTTTACTTACCCCAGTTTCAACTTATTTTGGCCAAAACACACACACACACACACACACAAATGATTTTCAGCTTGGAAGACTCGTTTTTACGAGGCGCGTCGGGTGCACACTAACGTCCTTCCCGACGCGTAACATGACCTCCGAACCTAAATCTCTTATCTCGGGCTTTTTTCAAAGTTTTGGCCCTTAAAACAAAAATGGCGTGGCGACTCCGTTTGATTTCAAAAATCGGGTACATCACAGTGTCGGATCAGAATTTTCTGCAGCAGATTTGTTTCCTATTTTGATTAGAACTCTTCTTAAATTAGATTTAGGGTTCCTTGTATAACTATATAAGCATAATTTCGGCCTAGAACACATTGTAGCAACATATTAGAAGGAGACTAATAACATATTGGCTTGGCAATTGCCCCCGGACGTAGTTCACGAGTTGGTGAATGAACCGGGTAAACAACTCTTGTGTTCTTGTGTGTGATTGTTTCTTTCTTGTACGTGTGGGTGTGTTGATTTCTTTGTTTTGATTGCAACGGGGGATCACCAATTTCACAACAACTGGTATCAGAGCTTTGGTTCGGAGGATTCAAAATCTTTTCATTAGTTGATTAATTTTGAATCGCGTTCTTGGGAATTTTTGGTGAAGCAGTCAAGATGAAGAACTCAATCGAGAAATTCAACGGTGTGAATTTCACGTTTTGGAAGACAAGGATTGAAGACTACCTTTATTGTAAGGATCTTCATGGACCCTTGAAGGCGAAGCCCGAAGACATGTCACAAGGGGATTGGGAGACGTTGGATCGGAAGGCGTTAGGAGAGGTAAGGAGTGCCCTAACCGACGACGTTGCACGGAACGCTATGGAGGCCAAGACAACGGTGGAGTTGCTACAAACGCTGTCAGACATGTATGAGAAGCCGTCGAATATCAATAAGGTGCATTTGATAAAGAGGTTTGCGAATGCGAAGATGTCAGAGGGCAGACAGCGGCAAGTCATATCGGCAATTTCAAAGGTATGGTGGACCAATTGAAAAGTGTTGATATTACTTTCTCCGATGAAGTGCTAGCGTGTTTTCTACTAAAATCATTGCCTGATAGTTGGGAGGTTACTGTCACAACGATTAGTACGTCGAAAACAGCATTGGTGTATATGGAGGTTAGAGATCTCATCCTTCAAGAGGAGTTGCGAAGGAAAGAGAAAAGGGGAGAATCTTCCGTAGATGGGGCTGCACTTAGGGTGGAGAGAAATAGGGGAAGACCTAAAAAGGGGAAAAAGGTCAAGTGCTACAATTGTGGTGAATTGGGGCATATCAGTTATGACTGTCCGGGAAAAGGTGGTTGTGCTAACGTGGTGGATGATGGTGGTGATGTATTAATCCTAGGGAGGAGCTTGATCGGGTGAAGATTGGGTGTTGGATTCTGGAGCTTCTTGTCATGCTAGTGGGGATGCAGAATCAATGAAGCGATACAAAACTGGAGATTTTGGGGTTCTCTATCTTGGTGATGGTCAACCATTGAAGATCAAAGGTAAGGGGGATGTAATGATGAAGACACCTAACGGGGCTGTTTTACAACTACACGACGTGATGCATGTTCCGGATTTGAGGAGAAGGGTGATTTCTGTGGGACAACTTGACAGTGAAGGGTATGGTGTTTCTTTCATTGGTGGGTCTTGGGAAGTCACAAAAGGGGCTAAGGTGTTAGCTCGTGGGGTTAAGGGGAAGATGTTGTACTCTACCTACAATGTCGATTTTCGTTCCGGTGGGAGCAAGAGGCTAAAGAACCGGCCTGTTGGTGTGAAAAGGGGAGACATCAAGAAACGGTATGTTGGGGGGGACTCAAAGTTGATCAACGTGGTGTGGAAGTCCAAGGGCCTTAACAGAGAGCGGATTCAAACAAAAAATAGACGATGTAAGAAATAAGGTGTGTCCAAGTTTCAAGGGGAAGCATTGCGAGGAAGGTGGGTCTGGAGGGAGAAGGCGAAGTTAGACTTGCGGGGAGAAATCAAGGTAGAAGCTGATTTGGGGAGGCAAAAACGATCTAACACGGAGTGGTTGAAACGTCGCTTGGTTTCAACTCGCCTTAGTACTTGAGGAGAGGTGCGGTAGTGTCAAGCCAATATGGATGAGGGGGGAATGTGTTCGAAGGTCTTTACTCCGTGGTGGGAGTTGATAGGTGATTTTATGTTTGTTAGTTTAGTCTCCGGTGGGAGATTGTTGGGATTGGAGTCCTAAACTACAAGGAAGAAAAGGGGCCTAAGTCGGAGGTGTTGCTGAATCAAGGAGGAAATTCGGGGAAAACCTTCTGTCGCGATGGGCGACCGCCCAGGAGGTGTTGGGCGACCGCCCAGGAGCACAGTAGGTTCGGCTTGGTGAATTTTGGCTTGGGCGACCGCCCATGTTGCGGTGGGCGACCGCCCGCGTGTCGGATCAGAATTTTCTGCAGTAGATTTGTTTCCTATTTTGATTAGAACTCTTCTTAAATTAGATTTAGGGTTCCTTGTATAACTATATAAGCATAATTTCGGCCTAGAACACATTGTAGCAACATATTAGAAGGAGACTAATAACATATTGGCTTGACAATTGCCCCCGGACGTAGTTCACGAGTTGGTGAATGAACCGGGTAAACAACTCTTGTGTTCTTGTGTGTGATTGTTTCTTTCTTGTACGTGTGGATGTGTTGATTTCTTTGTTTTGATTGCAACGGGGAATCACCAATTTCACAACATTACAATGTTTGGGAAGTATGGTTGAAAGTTTATTTTCGACACGAATGTCTCGTTTACGAATGTTCTCAAATCTAAATGTTTTTCTTTAGTACTTAGAGAGACATTTGTCCGTCCCACAACATTTTCATACAAAGCCTACAATGGAATATTGGAGGCGATGGAAGGTTAATTGTATGGGCTGAAAGCTTGAGTCTCCTTCAGACCATATTTACGATAGAATTCATAGCCATGAACAATTACACTTGTTCTCGTACTCGGGACATTTTTTATTTGGATTGAATTTTTAAATATTGGGACGAGCCTCTAAATATTGTGGAGAGTATTCTCATCAACTCTTGTTCATCCAAGTAATCCAAGTTTTCCTTTGTTTCAAAAAAATAAATAAATACTACTCCCTCCGTCGCGATTTAAGGTTTTTAGTTTGACTTGATAAGGATAAGGAGATTAAGAAAAAGTAAATGTTGTTAGTATGAAAAATAAAGTATGATAGAGAAATTAGATAGATAGTTTTTGTTGTGAGAGTGACAAGTAGTTCTCATTATCCATTTTAGGTAATAAAGCAACTAATAACATAAAATGGACAAACAAAAAAAGAAAGTAAAAACCTTAAACCGAAACGGAATAATAAATATTATAAATTTGACAATATAGTATCATCTAATTTTATTAATATACCCTAAAGATAATAATTATATGATTCACTACTTTTATACTTTGATTGTAAAATATCCACATATTATAATTCAATTGCAAATTCATTTTTCAAAATACTATTATCTCTTCATTACTTTGTCTAATTTTTACTTTTCTTCCACGATTCTCTTTATCAGGTGAAACCAAAAAAGCGAAACATATATTCCCTCCGTCCCATGTCATTGTGAACCATTTTTTCGGACACAATAATTAAGAAATATTATTAAGATAATGAAAATGTGTGATAGGAAATGAAGAGAGAGAATGAGTGGAGTTAATAGTAGGTTGATTGAATAAATTGTACGGTGGAAAATGAAGAGAGAGAATGAGTGGGTGGGGTAGGGTGAATATAAAATAATAAATTTGTTTCCATTTTGGATAGTTTGCATTCACGTGGGACGGACCAAAATGAAAATAAGTTTGCATTCACGTGGAACGGAGGGAGTATTAGGTTTAAATAGAAATAAAAATAGGTGAATAAATATATAACCTATTATATTCATTAACATTTTACATTCTCTTTCATATAAATTAAATTATTTAAAGCAATAATAAAAAATATATTTTGTGGGGATCAGAAAAAAAAAAGAAAGAACATAAAATCATAACAAAAATATATACAATCTTAATAACTATTAATCTATGGATTGAATAAGCGAATTTCGTAATATATCTAATTTTTTCATAAGGGTAATTTTGTCAAAAAAATAATCAATTTACTAAATATGTACTAAATGTAGTGGATTAGTATATATTGTAGTAGTAGTGACAATAGCCCCTCCCATAATCTATTCTAAGTATTTTGAAATTATTTTTTATTTTGATTAACTTTTTAAAATCAATTTAAAAAAAAATAACTTTTTAAAATCAATTACTCCCTCCGTCCCATTATATGCTTCACCATTTTTTCAAATCACGCAAATTAAGGAAAAAGGTAAATGAAGAAAGTGTTGTGAGTGTAAAAGTAAAATAAGAGAGAGAATGAGTGGAGAGAATAGTAAATTTGAAAAGTGTTGTGAGTATAAAAGTGAAATAGGAGAGAGAATGACTGGGTGAAATAGTAAAAATTCTTTGTCATTTTAGAAAAGGTGAAACTTTTAACGGAATATCCATTTTGAAAAAAAAAAAAGTGAAGTTTTAAATGAGACAGAGGGAGAGGGAGTATATTCAATTTCATTGGAACTAATCCCAATTTGTAGGTGGCTCACTGGCTTGTCTTTATTGACCTAATCTTTTTTGTAATTTTTCTCAACTAGAATGACTTTTCTCTTTTTTCCTTAGTTGGCGTGTACACTGGACTATTATGCCTTATGAGGTAGGTACTGAATGGGC
>JAFEMH010006500.1:0-121710 GCA_022495995.1 Adenophora triphylla var. japonica
CTTTTCAATCGATTAGGACTACTGAAAACGCGTTTTAAGTAAACATTAATCGGTAAATGCACATTGTACAAGCACGAAACCTTGAGACAAATACCCCTTTCCGAAGCCTAAACCCTTCCTTTCGTTCCACTGCGGCGAGCGAGAAAGTGGTTCGGATTTCCGGGTCGGCGCCTCGCCGGAATTACGATTACGGCGGCGTCGAGACGGTTCTTCGGTTCCCTCGGTTCCCTCGGCCGAGAATTTCCGACATGTCTAGCTCACCGAGAAATCGTGACGGGGACGGACCCCCGCCACCGGTAACGAGATATGACTTTGGAAGAAGCCATCTAGGGCTTGTGAGGTTCACAAGAGGCGAGAAAGAAGATCGGCGAGAATTTCGTGGTACGGCTTACGAATGAGCGAGGTATAGCGGCTATCCCCCGGTCGAGATGGTACTTTCGTCACAGTCGAGGATGACGATTCCCGAAACCGGTTCCTCGAACCTTCAACCGGGTTCCTCCCCCGCCAACTTACGGGATTCCTTGAACCAAGGAAGCAGCCAGACCTAGGCTTCACGTTGCCACCTCTCGGGGCAACCTGTCATATTTGGCCAAGCCGGTGCTACTCCCGTCACTCAATACCACCGGGCGCACCGCTGGACCATCTCGAACAGAGATGCCAATATCCTTCAATACCCTCCGGGTTCATCCCATTGCCTATACACGAATCCCAAAACACCGGGGACAAACCCCGATACAATTCGAAAAGGCTCCCGTATATCACATATATCAAGCCTTCCACCTCCAATCACTACCGCTCACGTGGTAGCACCCGGCGCCGAGCCTCACGGTCCACCACTTTGGACCCAACCTTAGCACGGATGGTCGAACAAATGAAAGACACAGAAAGCCACCATGAGCGGCTCAAAGCGAGGAAACGCTCGAATCCGCGAGATCAGGAATGGTCACGCCTCTCCCTGCCAAGTTCGAATGCGGAGATGGACCGATTCGACGGAACCGAATGTCCTCAAACGCATGTCGAGCACCTACGTTCTCGGCATGAGAGCGAAAGGAGCAACCCTCCGGCAAATGGCCGACCACTTCCGGCATACGCTCAAAAGTTCGGCGTTACGATGGTTTCGAGGGTCAAGCTGCGGATCGCCACACACAGGATCGAGATCGGTAACATCTTCCTGGGCAGTGTACGATCCAACTTAGAGTGGGAAACAAGTCGTGAGGACTTAATCACCACGAGCGAAAGCGGATGAAAGCGTCGGAGAATTCTACAAGAGGTGGAGTTGGAAACTCTCCGAAATCATGGAGCCGCTCTCGAGGATGAGCAGAGATGCGGATCTTGAGTCCTGCTTAAGACCGTCCATCAGAACTCTCATCGAGTCATCATTTCTTCCCGGATCTCGGGCCATGGTCAATGCCGGCTCACGGTTCGAGAAGGATCTCAAGGAAAAGTTGGCTCTTTGCACGGCCATACGAGATACCGATCGGCGGTTGCATTCAATCCCGCACGGCCCCGGCGAAAGGAAAGATACGTGCATCGACTACATCCATCGGGGACAGCGGTCGGGCAACGAAACCCGGTCCCACAAAGCAACAATTCCACTCGAAGCGGCTTGCCGTACACTTCGACAAGTTTGACATGCCGGCGAGCAAGATCTTTGGAAGGGTTAATCAAGGAAGGTCTCCTTAAACCGTTGCAAATTACAAACCCGAGAATCCCGTAGTCAACGGCGACAAGAGCAAATCTTGCGCCTTCCATCGATATCACGGCCATACCACCGACAACTGCGTGGGGTTACGGTACGAAATTCAGAACCTGATAGAGGAAGGAAAATTGGAGCGCCCCCATGGGCCCAATACAGTCGGAAACCCTTTTCCGAACAACAACGGTGTGAATTCCATTGAATGGGTGCCCAAGAAGATTGCCGCAGAGCCGGTTTCTCCGCCTCTTCCGGCCGGGTCCTCATCAAATGTCCACATCGGCTACGATGTTTGTGGCCCTCACGCTTTGCACAGGTACGAGTCCCGAGACACGGTCGGAGCAATCCTCAGAAACGAAGAAGAAGTCCTCTCAACGAGCGAGAGAAAGATACGAAGGCTGGAGACACCGGTGTGGGTACACTCGGAGAGCCATCGGGAGGTTCGACTACTACGTACTCTACTCCGGCCCGATCCTCCCTTCCTCCGGGCCATGCGGCTTTAGAGCAAACGAGGGGGTGGGAAAGCCGAAAAGTCCTGGCGACAACGAGTTCGGACCTTGGGACAGGAATACCTCGAGATCTTGGTAATCTTCTTGCCCGGTCGAAGCCTAACCCCCAGCGGGATCGGCCAAGGTTCAATTTGTCCGGCTTAGAGCACGGGCCAGGCAAAGGAAGATCAAAGTCGGCTTGGCACTCGCTCGATCAACGTGCTAACCAAGGGCGGCAACCGCCACAAACGGCCTCAACGCAATCCCGAGGCTCCGGCGAAGGCTTTACCTCGCAAGAGGAAAACGAGGAAACGGATGGCTTGATGACTCTCCTTCTCCGGATAGAGACCGGATCTACGATTCCCGACTGTATGGAAGTATGATCACGTTATGTGATGAAGACCTACCGAGAGATGCCTCGGGGCACAATGAAGCTCTGTATATCACTCTCAAGGTCAACACCATATCACTCCCCGGAGTATTGGTAGATAACGGGTCAGCCGTTAACGTCCTCCCTCTCAGCATGATGCGAGCCCTACGCATCAGCGAAAGCCACTTGATTCAGTCGGCCGGACTATCGAGGCTACGACGGCACGTCTCGTCCCATCACAGGGACGGTGACTGCAGAGCTACGGTTCGAAACCCAAATGGTGCCGGCAAAATTCCACGTGATGGACATTCCATCCGAATTCACGGCTCTGTTGGGACGCCCTTGGCTACATCACATGAAAGCCATAGCCTCCACTCTCCATCGGTGCGTTAAGTTCATTAACCGGCGGAGGAGATCTTGAAGTCATCGAGGGGACGGTTTCCTCATAGGAAACGAAGGCGAGACGGCGAAGCGTGCCGCGGCCGGGCACGGGGCTACCTCCTTCAAATCAACCGAGGGACTACGGGGCAAATCTCATCGAGAATCCCTCGGAGTCAGGAGATGCTAACTATGTCAATGTCCTCGAGCGAGGCGGACCACAGAAGCGATCCGATACATCAAGTTCAGCGTCGTTTCCAACATTTGGAGCGGGATTGGAAAGAAACAGCGAGCATCGCCATGATGCGGGCACACAAACCCCTTGTCTCCAATCGGAGATTCGTCGGCATTCTTCAAGCCAACTCTACGGCCCCGCCAGTGAAGAGATTTTCGTGATAAAGGTCAACAAGCACCGTCATACTCGTCTTGAATGCATGGACGTTGTATGGGATGTCCTCCACGAGGAACTACCCGGCTGCCCCTCTTCTCCGGCGAAGGGCATGATGTTTTCCTAGCGGCTCGGCCGGCGCACCGGGCCTTGATACGTCCCTACGTTTGGGTTGAGCCGTCGGAGACGGCGACGAATCGGGACTCTCGGAGTCGAGGACGCGGCGGATCCGCGGGCGAAGATCTCTGCATTCATATGCTCGGTTTCGAGGACGGCACCCGTTCCGATCGGGTCACCTACGACCGGGGCTCCAACACCATGGAGATTGTCAAGCTCAACGTCCGGTACGGGCGGCTATCAGACAATTGGAAGCAAGCTGGTTGACACGACAAAGAACCCCTCGATCAAGTGGCCGACGGCGACTTCGTCAACATCATCTATTCGAGATATCGATGATACCAAGGATCCGGTCCTTATTATCGGATTACGCAATGCCAAAGTTACCCTCGGCGGCCCTTTGCTCATGGTAAACGAGGCCTGGCCAATCGAGCTCGAGCTCATCATCACTTCCGACTACCGGCCCGGTGGCAACCGGCCCGTGCCGTCGGTCAAGCTTAAAGCCACAAGCGCCGCCGAGGCCAAGGGCAACGGCGAAGGAGACAAAGCTCCTCACCCTGCTACAAGTCGAGATCAACCTCGGGAACGCTTCGGCGGCCACCCGAAAACATACTGTAAGGTCTTCCCCATGAGACGAGTCGGCTTCCGACATTGGAAATGACCACCTCGGCATCAACATGCTCCGGTTCGGTCTGCTCCCGGTCGTCACGGCCACGGATTCGAGACATCCCGCCGGCCAAGCTGCTAGCCTTGATAGACTTGGCGATCGAACGAGATCACGAGACTATCAACATCGCGAGAATTCAACACCCCGTGGGTTCAATCAAGCGAGATATGGGCGAACTTCTTGGTAGTCGAGATCAAGGAAGGCCGCATGGAATGTCGGCCCGACTTCCTTCGTCAACATAATCCAAGTGTTTCCGCCATTCGGCGATTTGGATGTGATCACGATTCTAGACACTAGTCAGACGGCGCGCGCCTACGGAGAATGTCTAGCTCTCGCAAGGAAGGCCCTCATAGAACTAGCCGCTCAAGAGAACCGTCTGCGGGACGAAAACCAAGCTCGAAAGACCCACGGGGACCAAGCCCTTAAAGTGTCACAAGCGGCTTGGACGAAAGCTAGAGGCCACTCTAGACCGGTTCGACCTCGGGGTTTTGCTCACGGCAACTTCCTCGACTACCGTCTGTTCTCATCCAACCCCCTACGCCAAACGAGGGTGGTCAGCGGTCCCGATGACCTAGGAGATGGAACGGCACGCGAGAATGAATACCGGCGCTTATCTCCCAGGAAAGCAAGTTCTCTGTGAAAGCGACGACGAAGACGATGAAACCATTCTCTTCCAAGCCGGGCATGAGGTCAACAAAACCGGAATCCCGAGGGTCTGGGAGGATGGAAACGGATCATTTCCGCACTCAAATTGAAAGGCCAGCGAGAGAGGAAGGTCTATTCAAAAGGAATAGAAAGATAGAAATTCATCTCGAGCAACTACTCGGGGAGATTCCACGGTCCGCGGCATTCGTTTACGAAACGATCAAGCGGGTCGGCAACCGATTACATGGGCGAGATGTTCGGGAAGCCGTGTACTCACCTTCCGACATACCCGCCACTCGAGATAAGGCGAAAGGAAAGCTCTCCCCGATGGAGGTTTATCTAGGCCGCACGCAGTTCAAAGAAGCACTGCTATTCTCATATGGGAAGAAACGCAGGCACTAACTCTCGACGCAGGCTCTGCTGCAAGAAAGTTAATATGGGCCAAGAGTGGAGGAAAACTAGCAAACCACGAGTATCGCCAGACCCAACTCCAGAATGCCCTGAGTATGCTCAGTAAGAAGGAAAGGAGCGCGATAGACCGTGAAGAGATCAAAGAGACTGTTCGCCTGAACCAAGAACTCTCCAACCTCCCCGGAGGGTCGGCTCACGATTCGGTTCTGGCAACCACTGTTGCGCATTGACGTTCGAACAGCTTCGTCAAACCATAGGCTACCTCCCCACGGAGGCACCCAATCCGATATCCTGGGACAGAATCCGTAAACCTGCCGAAGCTCCCGGGGACACATCTACAATCAATGAATTGAGGGAAGACATATGGCCCTATGCTACGAGGAATCCTCCTCTAACTATAGCTCAACTTAGAGCGGCTTTGTTCGAAGGAGCCAAGCACGATGTCGGCGTTCTAACCCGATCGGGTCAAATCCATGCATTACCACCTAAGGCCACCAAAAGCCGACGGAGCGGAGCTGCAACCCGGCCGGCCCGAAGACGCAAGTTCCACGAAAGAGGACCCGATCCTCACTCGGCTCAAGCAGACCCGGGCGAACATTTCCCTTTGGTCCACTGCTCACATCTTCGTATCCTCACAAGCTCGAAGCTAGAGGAAAGTCGGCCCGTACCATGGTCCCCGTGGGCCCACCCCAGGCGAAGTCATTCGGATGATCGGCAACATCCACTACGGCAACATTATCACCTTCACAAATTTGGACCTTCCAAAATTTGGGGCTGATCACAATGAGCCGCTCTACATCACGGTCCAGTGGACGGCGTCGCCTTCCCGCGTGTTGGTAGACGGAGGTTCGGAATGAATGTCTTGCCCGCCAAGATGATGGACTGCTTGACATCAAGCCTACGAGATCTGAAGCCTTCGGTCCACCTTTGTCAAGGCCTATGACTCTACTTCCCGTACAGTTCTCGGGGTTGCTACTCTAAATATCTGGTTCGGCAAGCGGATGATCCCCACCGAATTCCAAGTGTTGGACATTCCAATCACTTTCACAGCCATCCTGGGGAGACCATGGCTGCATCACATAAATGGCGTGGCATCTACCCTTCATCAGTGTATCAAGTTCATGCAAGGCAGAGCTAACCACGATCTACGGCGACGGCGTCACCGCAGGGGACCGGCACCAACGACATTCCGGTGTTAGAAATCAAGCATAATGACGACATGGCATTAGCTTGGATTCACTCTGGAGACCTCCAAGATCCAAATATGCAACGTGGACCTTCCACTATCTCACGACAAGATTCCTCCCGCCATGAAGATGATGAAACTCATGAACTTCATCCCGAGGCTGGGGCTTGGCAAAAGGTTACGAGGGGCGACACCAAGTCATCGAAGTCGAGGACCACACCACGGTCCGGGGGCTTGGTTACGTGCCAACACCGGCGACATCGGGGAAGGCAAAGGCTCGCCCGCACCAAGGCGGCGGCCCGCAAGGGAACCTCAGACGGCACACCCAACCTCCGACCTTACGGTTTCGACCTCGCTCATTACTTCAACAAGGAACCAGCGAAGCTGAGGGCCAGCAAGGGGCCCGGCAGCGGCCGAGGGGCAAGCAGCGAGCGGGGACCGGCGGCGGACCGACGAGCGAGCGGGGACCGGACGGTGGAAGCGATGAAGATGAGAAAGAAGCGGGGATAGTCGGCACGAGACTACGAAAGGATGGAAAAGCTAGCACGGGACCTCAAGCGTTTGAGAGGACTCAAGGCTAATCCGATTAGGGGAGCGTTCCTCGACATCACGGCTCTACCTGGACCAGCTGCCACCACGATCCGGCCACGAGTACACATTCAAGGGTATCCCGGATGCGGAAGAGCAACTCAAGGTACTCTTCATGGGAAAGCAATTGTTCGGATCGGCCGCCGAGGCCACATTCGAGACGGTAACTCCAAAGCGAAGGAACCGGGAATTCATAGAAGACGCTCTCGGTGGACCGGCTCTCTGAGTCTTTTTGAAGAAGTCATGGAGGTGCCAAACTGATTGACACAGGCTCAGCAGCATGATCGCCATGATTGGGACAGCGAAGCCAAGCCTCTCGATCCCGAACCCTCATCAAGCATCCAGCAATGCCCTTTGAAGAAGCTGGGTTACTTTCACCGGACCGAGGGCAAGCCGAGACGAAATGGAAGACAAGGCTGGGCTGCACCCACATCTCCCTAAACCCGGTCTCAAACCCTGCAGTCGAGTCCTTGTAAAAGTCCGGTCCTGCGAGTCGTCCAGCGGCCTTACGCCGGAAGACTATGATAATGTAGCCAACCATGTATTTCCGTTCTCGTTTAATGAAAAGTCGACCTTTCGGAGTATCCTCTCATTGCCACTTTAACAAGCGATAAGTTAACAAACAACTTAAAAGACGTTAATAACTCAATTGATAAAGAAGCGAGACACATTAAATGAACAATACATTAAAGAAGTTCTCGAGCGTGTAGTTGACCAAGAGGACAATAGGGCCCAAGGCCGAAGAGGTTATGACCAAAGTGAACTGGGGTCGGTGCAAGAGCCTAAAGAGACACAAGTGGGCGGTTTCTTCGCCGATGCGAGAAAAGAAGCCACGATAAGCCTCCTCAGGGAGTATGTTGACGTGTTCGCACTGGTCATACCGGGACATGCCGAGGACTCGATCCCTCGATCGTGGAGCACGAGAATTCCCCTGGATCCCGAATCCAAGCACATCGAAGCGAAGTTGCGCAAGATCAAGCGAGTGGTCCTTGCAAGTGAAAGAAGAGATTGAGAAAATGCTCGAGTTGGTTTCATCGAGTGATTGAGTACCCTACTTGGCTCTCCAACATCGTGACGGTCACGAGGCCAATGGAAAGGTCGAGATCTTTGTGTGGATTTCGGGATCTCAACAAGGCCGGCCCTAAAGATGATTTCCCCTTTGCCTAACATCGACATGCTAGTCGACACCACGGCAAATTTCGAAGTAAAGTCCTTCGTGGATGGGTTCGCTGGATACAACCGAGATCAAAATGTCAGGAAGATCAAGCCAAGGCTGCTTTCACCACTCAGTGGGGGACATCTTGCTACACGGTCATGCCGTTCGGTCGAAGAACTTTGGGGCTACTTACCGGCGGCTGCAGCGGCCCTCTTCCATGACATGATTCACAAAGAAATCGAAGTATATGTCGACGACATGATCATCCACTCCGAGAGGATCGGACATGCGGCACATGACGGATCTGAGAAAGTTCTTCAACGAGACTCGAAAGCACTCCATGAGATTGAACCTGCGAAGTGCACCTTCGGCGTCAAGCGCGGCAAGGTGCTTGGGGTACATGGTTACGAAAGAGGTATCGAAGCCGATCCCAAGAAAATCAAGGCCATCATCGACATGAAGCCGCCTCGGACTTTGACGAAGTGAAGAGTTTTATGGGAAGACTTGATACATCGGTCGCTTCATCAACCGGTTGACATCTCTCTGCGAGCCCATGTTCAAGCGATGAAGAAGAATGCCGACATCAAATGGGACTCCGAGTGCCGAGACGGCTTTCGAGAAAATCAAGACCTACTTGGTGAATCCCCCAATTACGTGCCCGCCACATGAAGACAAGCCACTACTCCTGTATCGACGATAACAGACACGTCAATCGGAGCAATGCTGGCACAAGAACGAGAAAGATTCCAAGGTTGAGCATGCAATCTACTTCGTAAGCGGAAGCTTCAAGGAAGTGAACTCGGCTACTCGGCATTAGAGAAAACTTGTACCGCCTTGGTATGGGTAGTCGGGAAGCGAAACACTACATGCGGTCACATTCGGTGCTCTGGTCTCCAAAATGGACCCCGTCAGATATCTCTTTGACAAGCCATCCTGTCAATGCGACTAGCCAGTGGTCATTCTTCTGGTGAGTTCGACATCAAGTACATGGTCGAGAAAATCAACGAAGGGCGAGTAATGGCGGATCAGTGGCGAGACTTCCCAAGCGGTGAACCCAAGGGTCACGATCCGCAATTTCGGACGACGGAATCTTTTCACTCGACGGCGCAAACCGGCGGCAACTCTTCTTCGATGGGGCAGCCAACAAGAAGGGAATGGTATTGGAATGCTCCTTGTCGATCCCAGGGCGAGCATACTCCCATAGCCATCAAGTGAATTTTGAAACAACCAGCAATGCGGCGAGAATACGAAGCTTTGTGCGGCGGAGTGCAGAAGCCGCCCTCGAGCGCAACATCTCGAAGCTGGAAGTATACGGAGACTCGGCATTGATCATCAATCAAGTGTCCAACAAATGGAAGACGGTAGATTCGGCCTCCGGAAGTACCACGCGTACATGGAGGAGCTCATTGCTCGGTTCAAGGACATCTCTTTTCACTATTTGCCAAGAGACGAGGAACCGCCGCGAGCATGCAGCAACCCTCGCCTCTCTTGTCGAAATTCCCGATGGGAAATCGGTAAAACCCCTCGAGAATAGGCGGACGGAAACACCCGCCTATTCTTTGTGAGATCGAAATAAAAAAGAAACGATCGACGAACCTGGTACAATCAAATATACCGGTACCTCCAAAGCGGAGAAGCTTCCTTCACAAATGAAGATGGAAAATACAAAGAAGGGATCAAAGCCAAAAACATGATGGCATTAAAATGCACGGCATCCCATTTCGTCATTACGGGGGTATGTTGTACAAGAAGCGCCACGAGGGCCACTCCTTCGGTGTGTAAACAAAGAAAAAGCCGGCGAGCTAATGAGCAGAAGTTCACAACGGAACTGCGGTCCGCACATGAACGCCCGAGCATTGACACGAGATCATTCTCCGTATGGGATACTATTGGATATCGATGGAAACAGGCGCATCCGGTTCGTCAGAAGGCTGCGACAAATGTCAACGGTTCTCCAACCTCAATCACATCCCTCCTCATGAACTCTATTGCATGACTACGCCATGGCCTTTCGCCACATGGGGAATCGACGTCATCGGCAAGATCACTCCACCGAGGAGCAATGGTCACGAGTTCATTCTAGTCGCGATCGACTACTTCACCAAATGGGTAGAAGCCGGATCGTACAAGGTCTTGAATTCTAAGAAGGTGGCCGAGTTCATCAAAGAGAACATCATGTGCCGATACGGAGTGCCCAGCGAGATCATATCCGACAATGGGACCCACTTCGAAGGAGATTGTGACCAGCTGGCCGGCCGAATTCGAGTCACACGTCACAAGTCTTCTCCCTACGAGACCACAAACCAATGGTGCGGTAGAGGCGGCAAACAAGACTCTCGCCATGATAATCGGAAAGATGACCACCGGAGGTCGGGAGCGGCCCGAAAAGCTACATCTAGCCCTGCGGGGATACGGAGACATCGGTCGAGAACCGCCACGGGGAGACTCCGTTCGCGCTTACCTACGGAATGGAAGCAATGTTACCCGTGGAATTGGAAATTCCATCCCTCAGGAGTCCTCTTGGAAAACGGGATCAATGAAGTCGAATGGCTACGAGCCGTCACGACGAACTTGCTCTACTCGACGAGCGCGGATTGAAAGCCATGGAACACACTCGAGCCTACCGGAGCGAGAATGGCCCGAGCATTCGATAAGAAAGTCAAGATCCGAGACATCGAGAGAAGGCGACTTGGTGCTAAAGGAAAAGCCTCCTACGCGGACCAATCCCCTCGGAAAGTGGGAGCCTACGGATAGGACCGTTCGTGGTACAAAGAATCTTCTCAGGAGGAGCCATGAAGTTAGCGAGACTTGGACGGGAACCCTTTCGTTAACCCCGTGAACGGAAGCAAGCTCATGAATACTTCGTTTGAGGAAGAGCACGAGTCAACTCTCCTTCCCCATACACCACCCCTCGGTAAAATTAAAGTGCTAAAAGAGTAATACCCAATTTGGATACATTCCCGCTAATGATCCGGGTAAAAAACAGTCGCACTTCTTTTGTCTTTGTTTTTCTCAAATTCACCTAAAGTGTCGAACTACGGTGACTGAGCCCCTTAGTCCAATTGTAAAGGGGAACGTGGCGGCCATCATTGGTTCGGTCTCAAAAACAAAAAAATACAATAAGCATCAATTGCTTGTGTTTCGAAAAACTCTTTTCAAATTAACCTACAAATTCATTACGGTTAAAACAATCTTTGATGAGTTCAAGCACGGTCAACTCTTGACTCGCTACACGCTCGCAAAACTACAATAAAACATTAATCAGTTAATGTGTCTGCAATGACAATGGATGGATACTCTGGACAGCAAGGTCAACCTAGTTTCCTGTACTTGGTCCTTCATCCTTCTTCCCCTTCCCTTTCCCACGGCGAGTGTTCTTCACCTTCACGGGGAATACTCCGGTAGTCCTTCTACCTGGCTCAGGGACTCTTCCCGACGCCTCAGTCAAGCTGTGGTGTCAGCGCGGCCCTTTCCCTAGATCTGTCTCGAGCTGCCTCGCTTCGAGCCATCATGACCGTGCTTTGATTGGCCTCCCGATCAGCATTGACCTCATAGTCAGCCATGTCGTTCCCGGTCTGATTTCGAGGATTAGCCCCTGCCTCGGTCCTCCTCAAGGTCGAGCAGTCAAGGTGATCAGCACCCAACAGATCACTCCGTCTCCACAAGATAGCCATTTGTGTCTCCCCTATACACTCTTCGTACCAGTTCGAATCTTTGCGTCGACGAGCAGTGCCCCCTCTCGGTGAAAGAGAACCACAGCGAGGAAAGGACGTGTATTGCCACCACCGTGTGAGCGGCAATAGCGTCGAAGGATCTTCCATCGGCGAGAGATCCCACCTCGAAGGTAGCGGCATGAACTAAACCCGTCAATGGCACTGCTCCGGCCCGTGCTTGTCGCAAAACCAACGATGGAATGTAGAAAGACGTGCGAGACGGCCCGGCACTCGACAACCAAGAGACCCTCTGAGTGGTCCGACAAGTCTGTAACTTCCGGTGGGGAACCCACCATCGCAAGTGATGCGTGCGGAGTGCTGGCCATCGAGCTCCGGCTCGGCTGATCGCCCCCTATCACCAAAGGACGTCGAGAGAAGGACCAAGCGTCACAAGACATTGGCACCTCGGGCATCATCTGCAGTCTCTCTCTCAACCACATGGTAAGCATAGCGGGACTCCCTCCCCACATGTATCGGCTGCCGGTCGCCATCCGACCTATGCCCAGGAACGTCTCGCCCAAGACCAAAGGCACGATGTCTCCCCCGCTCCGACCTTTGCCTCACCGAGTCCGGTCTGCTGTGATGGCACACACCCAGAGACGTGAATGTGAATAGAGTAGCAATCGCGCACAGAGCAAACGCGTCCCACGCGAAGACGCTCCCCTCAGCTCCAGCAAATCTGTCGGGCAGTCCCGAAATGTCGACATAATCAGTGTTCAATATCAGCATCCCGTATGCTTCTCCAGCCGAGATACCAAGCAGAGACACTAGCTTCTCAACAGTGGCCATGCCACCAGCATACGGAAGAACTAGCTGTTCCATCTCAGGTCCTCCCAGAATGGCCCAGAAATCTTCGAACGTAGGAGTGATTTCGTTGTACGAAAAGTTGTACACATTCCTCCGTACGTCCCAGAAGCGAGCCGCTGCTCTCAAAAGATCCCAATCTGGCATGAGCTCCTTCAAAGCCCAAACAGATTTCATCCCATAACGGCCTTCGAAAAACCCTTTGTTACGCCTCGTGTGGTTCCGTACCCACGACTGAAAGTTTTCCAAGTATCGCTCTTGCATCCGAGACGATAGCTTAGGAAAGGGAGCCATGAAAGAAAGTGAAGGAAGCCTTAGAAATTTGAAAGAAATTCAGCCAGCGATCAAAGCAATGCGCGGTTTCTTACAATTGCAAAGTGAAAGCGCAATTTAAAAGACTACTGGAAATTCATTCTCGGTCAGTGGGACTCCCTCTGCGGTTGACTTGGTCAACTCTGCGGCATTTGCTCCTAAATTGGAAGCAATTCCAAACAAGGCCTGTTCATCCTTTATGAATCTGCGTGCTACCCCTGGTTTCATTCAACCAAAGCCAACACCTCTTAGCCAGGGCTCGTGCAACGGTGCAATTAATTAATAATCGGTGCATATAGGCATAAATTTTGACCCGTTCAATTTTTCATGCATGTTTCATATTATTTATTTTTGATTAACCTACTTGCTTATTTGCCGAAAATAAAAGAAGGTGATCACGAGAATAGATGCGCGAAGTACGGGTTCCGCCCCAGGCGCCTTTTCAAATACGGTTCAAGTCAAATCGTTAGGACAATACATACATTTTGTCTAAAAAAAGCAATAAAGAGGACTACTCAGAGTCTGCTCGTTATCCGAGCACTCGGCCTTGCTCACTTGCATTTGCCGGATCTGTCGAAAAGATAATCTCAGAATTCCTCCCGGGCGGGAATACGCGAAAGGCCTCCTCTGCGCTGCGAACTCGAGGACTCTCCCTCTCGTGCCCGGTGCGAAGGAGGATGAGCTCCAAACCCGGCCGTTCCGCCGCGGCGGCGAAAGCCTGCGAAGTCCTCTCCAGGCCGTGGGAGCGGACGAACCTCTCGGCCTAGACGGCCTCGGCTCACGAACATCCACGCTCCTCAGGAAGGCGCATCTCGGGAATGCCACGAGCCTCCTAGTGTAGTTGGCCCACCCGTCCAAGCATCTCATAGCCTCGTTGTACGTGCGGCCGGACACTGCAAACCGGGAAAGTCATCGGAAGACAAGCGAAAGTACGGATGCAACATTTGCGAATGCTACTATCAAATGCGAGAAAATCAAAAGTGCTCACCGAAGCATTGGGGTCCGCCACATGCAGTGGTCTCGGCTCATCCGGGATCGGGATCACCAGTCGTCTGCGCGAACCATCCAGCCCCTCGTACGCCAACCTAGCGCGTGGGATCGGGAGATCTCGGGGATATCCAGGACCCTCGCCCTCCTGTCTTTGCACTTGCGGGCTCCTCAGCCTCATCCTCAAGAAAATGTCGTAGTCGGCTCCCGCTATGACATACTCGGTGTAGAACACACCCTGTCTATACCTCTCCAACTCCTCCATCGGCATCGACGAAGGATGCTGCATGTGCAGAGGCGGATCCACCGGCACCATCGGAAGGGACCCCGGGCCATGCTGACGGGTCACCCTCTCCCCCAGATACATCGCATCGCAGTGAAGTCCCACCAGGAGCTTCCGCCGCCGCGTAACCTCGCTAGCAACCTGAACCACGCCCATGTGGAACCGACTCCACCAGGTCAGCTGGATCCGCTCGGAGAACTCCCGGCTCAAGGCCAGAGATACCTCCTCGTACGACAGTCGAGTACCCACCCTCGACGAGACCGCCTTCTTCGCCCTCTTCTGCCAAACCAGCATGGCGGGGAACAGGGGTCGATACGCCTCCCTAATGTCCCAGCTGCGGGTGAACACCTCATAGCACCGGACACTGCCAAGCAAATGGAAAGTTATGTCGGCTACGGAAGCGAGATACATACGAGTACATAAAAGAGACAAGGAAGAGAAAAAGACATGAACTTACATCCAGAGCAAGCGAGAAACAGCTCAAGGAACTCTCCTCTCCACGCGAGAATCTGTCCAAGGAGTGGTAGAGCTCGGCCAATCCAGCGTCCCCCCATGCATACCCCCTCACGGCATCCAAGTAGTCGGCGACCGAGCGAGGGAAGTGACAAGACGTGTCAGAAGTCGGGAACAAAGTCGCTGACAATGCGAACCATAGAAACCCTCGAGCCAGGCGCTCCGCGGTCATCCTCAGAGACCCATCCAAATAATCAACAATACCCGTCTGCAGATGCCTCTCCATCGGCTTGTACCGTATATCTAAGCCCCTGGCATCGGTAATATCAAAACCCAGCAGCTCCGATAACTACCCCGGGGTATAACCATCCACCCACACCAGCGCGTTGCCATAGGTCAGCAATCCAGTGATAGCAGCAAAGTCAGTGGGAGTCACCGTCGCCTCCCCCATCTGAAATGAAAAGTGTGGGTCGTATCCCACCAGTACTCGCTCAGAGCTACGTACATGTACCTCGCCCTCTGCGTCGCGGCTATCGCAGCCACCGCACCGATAAATCCAGCCAACCCGGAGTCGATCACCAACTGCCGTGGACTCCTCTCTCCCTCCCGAGCCTCATCCGGGATTACCTCCCACAGTGCTCGCACTGCCTCGAAGGCTCCCCGACTCTTCTGGTTGTGAACGTCAACTATCCCTCGCCCCTGCAGGTGAACAAAGCAAGGATACGTTAAGCACAGAAGCAACGTCAATAGAATGCACGAACGCATGTCAAAAAGGATGCAATGTAGATACGGTTCTCATTCATTTCCTGAAAAATTTCCATCCCTCCGAAAACTCCGTCGAAACCGGAACTTTCAAAGCACTCCGAAAACTCCGTCGAAACCGGAACATTCAAAGCCCTCCGAAAATTCCATCGAAGTCGGAACTTTCAAATCTTTTAGAACATTTCGAAAATTTACTCCGTCCCGAATTAAAGCTACTTTAATTTTGGAAAATGCATCTAGACATGGAATTTTGCAACCAAAATTTTTATGTCATCTACCCATAGTGTCAATTGAACTACATCCTAGTCAATTTCGACAAAGGTTCATCGCAAAGTCAAAAGCCCCAATCCGGGCACCAAAATCCCTAACTGATTCCTAGTCAAATTTTTAACATTTAAAGAATGCACATTCTTAAAATTAATGGAATTTGAGGGAAGCTTACTTGTCTCTCGATCCCTCCTTTGGAGTTGTGTTTCTCCCTAGCCGGGTAGAACTCCGCCGGATTCAATGGATGAATATTGGTTCGAATGGTCCGAACCAACCGCGTTCTTTCGTCATCGGTCCTTCCATAACGAGCCATTGGTTCCCAATCACCTTCCATGTTGAATTTCTCTCACAAATTTGAGCAAAACTCACAATTTGGGATGAATTTTCTCTCCTCCTTTCTCTCCTCCTCGTCGGAAATAATGAAAAAAAATGGCCATTTCAGCTTCTGCCTCGGCGCTGATAACAACCTGGTCAAACTCAGTCCAAGTCTAGCCGGACTCTTGCTGCACCAGAAAGAATCCTTGTCACTTTGGCCCCTCAGCTTTTCACAGTTCCAATTTTACCCCTTTTGGCCCCCAAAAGTGTAAAATTTCTCCCCAGTTAGACATTTCTAACAACCCATCCCCCGAGGATCAATTCTATGTTAGTTTTCACTAACGCCCGTCTCCAGACGTTAAATTCCCAGTTAGTTTTCACTAACGCTCATCTCCAGACGTTAAATTCCCAGTTAGTTTTCACTAACGCTCGTCTCCAGACGTTAAATTCCCAGTTAGTTTTCACTAACGCTCATCTCTAGACGTTAAATTCCCAGTTAGTTTTCACTAACGCTCGTCTCCAGACGTTAAATTCTCAGTTAGTCCTCACTAACGCTCGTCTCCAGACGTTAAATTCTCAGTTAGTTTTCACTAGCGCTCGTCCCCAGACGTTAAATCTCAAGTCGACGTTTGACATTCAAACGCTCAATCATGTCTCCGGACATTCCAGTTACAATTCCGTCTCCAGACGTTAAATTCAATCCTCAGTTGACGTTTGTCATTCAAATGCTCAATCATGTCTCCTGACATTCCAGTTACGATTCCGTCTCCTGACGTTAAAATTTCTATTGGTTTTCACCATCGTTCACTTCCCCGGCCGCCAGTCGTAAGCCCGATCGTTCCACCTCAGCAGCCATCAAGGTAAGCCCGCACAATAATCCCTCTTCGGCCATCAAGGTAAGCCCGAACGTTCATCCCCAGCAGGATTCTAAAGAAGAAACGTCAATCCTTTCGAGTTGTTAATAACGTCAGTTTAACACAACCATTCCCATCATTGCCACCCTATTCCCAGCAGGATAAACCTGGCCGTCATCGTAAGCCTAGCATCCAAGGCACGAACACCTCTGTCTCAGGATAAACGTATCCTTAGCAACTCCAGTTTGAGGCACCACACGCCCTCAAAGGTTTTAGAAGCTCCGGTTTGAGGCGCCACACACCCTCGCATATTTCAGCAGCTTCAGTTTGAGGCGCCACACGCCCTCGAAGGTTTCAGAAGCTCCGATTTGAGGCGCCACACGCCCTCGTATGATTCAGCAACTCCGGTCTGAGGCGCCTAACGCCCTCAAAGGTTTCAGAAATCTCAGGTTCAGACGCCTCACAATAGTCTCCATTCAGGTTTCGGTACCTTGCAATGGTCTCCATTCAGGTTTAGACGCCTCCCAACAGTCTCGCTCAGGTCAAGGTCCCCACGCGCGGCCCTTGCACCTACGAACTACGATCGGCTTGATTCCCTCTCGGGATACGTAGGAATCCTTTCGCTAAGGGTCTAGCCAGCTGACCGCCCAGGTCTTTCAAAGTAAGGCATCCCAATTTGGATACTTATCTTTTTTCAAAGACCCCACCTCCTTCGGAGGAGACGTCGCTGAGGGGCTAACTGTAAGTACCCAAATTCAGATCGTCAAAATCCGTTAGGAGTTAATCTGAACCCGTTAAGTTCCCCGTTGCCAAACCAACGAGACGTCCCGGGACTGCCCCGAGAATCCCGACGTCCAAGCGTACTTAACACACGTCATCGCACGTAAAAGTATGGCTTTCCCTGAAAAACGCACTTTCTGGCACTTTCCGGGGGCATTTCGGACATTTTTCGGACTGTTATTTTAAAAAATGGACAAAACCGGGACCCGGGAACGAACTCCCACACAACCTATGAGTCATGGGACACGTGGCAAGCATGCCACCTCCCTCTAGTCACCTTTCAATCAGAAATCAAGGCCAAATGACTAAAATACCCCTGGTATGCAGTCCAAGTCCGGCCGGACTCCTTTGCAGACTCTCAGAAATTGCCAGCAAGTCCCTCCAATTTCCAAAGTTTCACAAAACCCCCTGGATTTCAAGCTAAGTCCGGCCGGACTCATGCTGAATTTTCACCTATAAATAGAAGGGCTGTCAAAGCCATTTATAACAACAAATTTACTCCCCAAAATCACCATTGCCACGGCCCAAACCAAATCCTCCCTCTCCCGAGCTCCCGTTTTGTCTCGATTTGCGTGAAAACTCCGCGTTTCAACCAAACACGAACCAAAACACCTCGAAACACCGTTCCAAACCACTTTCCGTATCCCGTATACACCCCCCGAGCCAAAGGAGTCGACCCTAGCCATAGGTATAACTCCCTCTCTCTAATCTCTCGTTCCATCTCGGTTTATGCGCCAGTCGCTACAACCGTTTCGAACGAACATCGTTGAAATATAGACGACTCTGTCTAACGGGGTCCGATACATTTTAGCCCCTAGATCCTCTTCTCTTCCCGTAAGAGAAGTAATCTCGGGTTAAAACGGAGTTCCGACCCTGTTCCGTTTAAATTCCTGTCATTTACCATTCCGGATCGATCGATCCGTCGATCGTCATTTAAATTCCTGTCATTTACAATTCCGAGCCGTTTTGGCTCGTCGATCGTCATTTACAATTTCGAGTCGTTTGGCTCGTCGATCGTCATTTACAACTCCGAGTCGTTTTGGCTCGTCGATCGTCATTTACGATTCCGGATCGTTTGATTCCGTTGATACCGCACTTTAAATACTGTCATTTACAAAGTCCGACCCGTTTGGATCATGATAGTATTTACTTTTCAAAGTTCGAGTCGCAACCCGATTCGTTGATTGCATGTCATTTAATACGCTTTTTCCCGTAAAAATCGTTAACAATGTAATGCCCGGTTCAAAACCGGAGTTCGACCTTCGAACTCTCTTTCAAAATGCACGAAATGACGTTTGGCATCCAAACGCTCATCTTCAAACTAAAAGCCGACTTTTGACATTCAAAATCATTTAATACGTTTTTCCCGTAAAATCGTTAACAATGACAATCCCGGTTCAAAACCGGAGTTCGACCTTCGAACTCTCTTTCAAAACTCAAAACCGACGTTTGCCACGCAAATGCTCATTTCCGTCTCAAATCCGACGTTTGTCATTCAAATGCTCATCTTTTCAAACAAGATCACCTAATTAATGTTTGACATTCAAACCAAGATTAAGCTTGTCATTCAAGCCCCCACTTCAAAATGCAAACACACACACACATGCACACGTTTTCGAGAAAGGTAGAAAGACTCGTCATACGAGGCGTTTCAGGTGATCTCATAATACTCTTCCCGAAACGTAACATGACCTCCGAACCTAACAATCTCTGGTACTCAAAAAGCTTTTTCCTCATTTTTGCTACCAATAAAAATGACCCCTGTTTTCAAAAGCCTTTTTCTAAGTTTTTGCTACCAATAAAAACGACACCATTTTCACAAAAGCCGTTTTTCAACGTTTGGGCTCAAAATACAAAACCGCGTGGCGACTCCTCTTCCTTCCCGAAAAGCGAGGTCTCAGACACCAACCCTCCGCGAAAGACAACCGCGTTTCACCGCGCGCAAAATTTCGGGTAATTTCACAGTGGTATCTTGTGTTCTACAATCGACTGATTTAACCCAGGCATATTTTGGTAGGACCAAGCGAAGACGTCGACATATTCTCTAAGGAGCTGCGTCAAGGTTTCTCTGTCTTCCCCCTTGAAGAAGCTGCCTATCTTTGTTTCTCTAGGGTCTTCTGTTGTCCCGAGATTAACCGTTTGTATTTCCTCATTGTCAACAGGGCCATTCTTTCCACAACGACCTACTTGCTTTGCTAATTCTTTTAAAATTTGTTCTTTTTCTTGATCTATCTCATCGTATGATTCATTATTAACGTGTTCGTTATATTGATTATTATTAGTTAATTCATCATTCACGATGTTAGCAATCTCAGGGTACTCGAAAAGATCAAAGTTTTCATTAAGGAAGTAAGGGAATACATGCTCGGCCACCGCCTCGATTTCCTCTTGAGTGAGTTTATCAGAGGTGGAGTCTGATTCTAATTTGAAAGTTATAGGGCCTATCTTCCTGCAGGGATGGGGAGTGCAACCAAGCTCTTTGATCATGAAGTCTTCATCGACAACTGGTCCTCCGGTGACGTGCCAGTTTAGAATTGGCTCATCACATTTCTGTATTAGCCTTGTGTAATCAATAGTTGGAGCGTCCCCCTTGGAGATTGCATGGATCTGGCTGTCTTCTAACCGGCACAGTTCTTCAAACTGTCGCAGCATGTCTTCTCCCAACACAAAGTCCCATTTGCTTGTCATTTCTGCCTTCGTGCCCCACAGATCTTTAGGGATTAGCGGGACGGGTTCTGTTTCATCTGGTGAAGCATCGCAGTCGCTGAAGATTTCAAAGCCCGGTTGGCGCTTTCCTTTATCGTCAGTCCATGGTTCTGAAAAGATAAAGTAGGGGATGCTTTCCCCTTTCCGGACGAAGTAGCCATTGAGTGTCTTTCGATATGGCTCGAGGTTGCAATCTTTGACCTTTGGGTCATTGTGGCTTTTGTATGCGGTTCCTTCCCACTTGACTTGAGTGAAGTCCTACTCTTTTTCGCCATCTCCATCGTGGATGGAAATGATGTATCCCAGGTCATGCTTCGTGTGTGGTGGGGGAACTGGTGGTGGTTCCGTTATCCCTTGCAAGTGTTTTCCAAGTCCTAAGCCAGGAAAGTATCCTTTTGCTTGCATCATTCTCCAAACAGGAAGGTTTCCAGAAAACCGAAGTGCTTTGGAGTAATCGTTTTCGTTGCAAGTTTCTCTTTTGCGGTTGAAATAAGTAATCAAAATTTGAAAATGAAAATACTGACTAACTATTATTGAAAAGCAAACTTGATACTCTTGCCCACAAATGAGGATTTTAGGCAAGTAGTACCCAAACTAGACTAGACTACCAATCGTTTCTTTTTGCAAAAAGTAAATAACTGAAAAAGGAAGCTCTCATTTCTTAACCCAACCAAGGCCTCCGCTAGGAGCAAGTTTGATGGTGTCGGTGTCAATTAAGTCCCCAATTGCATTCTTCAGGTTGAAACAATCATCGGTATGGTGGCCATAGCACTGATGGTAGTAGCAGTAGAGGTGTGGGGCTCGACCTTCCCTCTTAGGTTGGTAGCCTTCCATTGGTTTCATCATTCCATCCTTGTGAAGACTTCTGAAGAGATGACCGAGGGAGATCCTTCCAATGTCGGAGAAGATCCTACCCTTCCTTCGTTTAGCCATTTGATTATGGAGATCTCGGATATGGTGCTCGTAGTGTTGCACGAAGACGTTGTGGCGAGACTGATATTCTGCTTCCATTTGTTCTTTGAGGTCACGGTAGAGAGTATTGAGGCAATACTTGACCCTCTCATCAATGTCATCTTCAATGCGGGCTTCGAGGGCGCTACACTTTTGGGTCATAGCATCGAGTTCGCTCTTGACTTCTTCGAGTTCTTTGATTAGTATCTTTGTCTTCTCTGCTTGAATGGACTCTTCCAAGTGACGCCATTCGTTGCTATTGTCAATATGTTGCAGAGCTTTGGCGAGTTGAGCCTTGATGCCACTTAACTCTTCTTGCACGGATGATTGCCCGCTGTCGGAGTCAATTTCCATCTTCCGGAAATCTCTAGCAATGCGGGTGGAAGGCAAATCGAAGGCTTCCCTCAAACCCTCAACATGCTCCATTTCAATGACAAGAGACTTGGTCATCTTCCGTAAATCTTCCTCTTCGAGGTCTTTCTTAGTGATGAAGTACTTTTTCGTAGACATTGTGTTGGGAGTCTTGAGATTGAGTAGCTTCGGAAAACTGACAGAAGAGATGCAGAGATGACGTCAGGATCATATCTAGCCCCAACGAGTTGGAAGCAGGCTTGAATGGTTTAGGCTCAATCACAGCAAACAGGGGCCTTATCTCGCGCGAGACATGTAGTCACGCACGAGACAATCACACGAAAAGTCGATTTTTATTAGACCTAATTTTTGGTCGGAACGGAGAATCCTTTTTGAGGGGTTTCTAAGGCCTTTATCAGAACCTAACGACTAAGCAATCAGTCCGATTTTTGTAAAACAAAGCCATGTAAGATTGTTTTTGAAGGATTATTTTATTTTATTTTTTTTCTTTTAAAGGGACATTCGAAAGGGTCATTCCGAAGGGACTTTTCCGAGTCCTTCTTTATTGTCAATTTTACATGGCTTTATTTTGGTCAAAAACAAGAAAAGATTACCAAGTCAAACCGACCGGTCACGGAGTGATCCTAAAAAGACAATCTACATGAAAATGTGGTGATGCAGGGCTAGAAGGCTAGTCTCCCCACGATATGGCAATCTAGGTGGATTGAATACGCGGAATGGAATGATCCAACTTCGGAGAGACCGGCGACTAGGTGGTTACCGTCATCCGTCCTTAGTGTGGATCCCGGGTTTATAGAGGGTATGCGTGCAATGACAGATATATCATGAGTGCGCGTATGTGATAGTCAATCTAGGTGACAGATAAAAATAAAGATTTTTTTTTGAAAGAAGGAAAACAAATAGTGGCCGCACCAAATGGTTGCCTACGTTTCTCTCAATTTAGGAAGACTCAGGCCATCGTAGTTCCAAATAGAGAGAGAGAGAGAGAGAGAGAGAGAGATGAATAAATTAATTACAACTCCCGAATCTCCAATGGATCGGACTTTAATAAAATAAAACCTAATCACACGCAGTTTAAAAATAACAATCAATTATTTAAACTAAAATACGAATTCGAGTTCGACATCTTAAGGGAGGCCTTAAGATGAGGGAACTCTACAGATAATGAATTCTGGGATCCCCCTTGCGTGTTCGACTCTTGTCTTGAACTTTGAGATGAACAGGGAAAACCAGAAGACACCAGATTGCCGAAGTAATATCCCGCGCGGGACAAGATATCTAATGCGAGATATGCCTGATCTGGAGAAAAAAAAGCGAATTTTATTTATTTATTTTTTAAAACCTCTCGTTTAATTTTGACGCAAGTTTAAACCTCTTAATTAATTGTCCCCAGCAGAGTCGCCACTGTAGCGATGCGCGGATTTCTTTACCCTTTTTTTGAACAACTTTTGAGTCGCCACCTATATTATTCGTTTGGAAACATAGAAAAACCATTTTGAAAGAGATTTTGGGTTCGGGGCTTAGGTTATGGAATGGGAAGGTCAATGAGCACCCATTCCACCCAATTCGGAGATCGGTCTTGCTAAAGAAAAGAGAGGTTTTCAAAAAGAAGATTTCAAATAAAAATAAATAAAATAAAGATCCATTTACGGAATGTAGGATCGATTTCTTCGAGACCATCCCCATGATTTAGGGAGGCTCTAGGCCGATCCTAGATTCTATGTATTTATATCACTCTAACAATCAATTAGAAAGGAAATAGAGGTTACCTTGCGTGAGGTGATTCAGACAGAGTTTCGACTCAAGTTTAGAGTCGAATCTTGACACGGACAGAGCTTTGCCTCAGTCCTTGATTCGGATCTTGATGTTTGTTTATCAACAAGGTTGACAAACAAACTTTTAGGTAATTTTAGGGGTGATTTACAGGAATCTTGCAAGGAGAGAAACCAGTAAATGTAGGGGGATTGTGGACCTCTGAAATACTGAAAGTCTTCATGTATTTATAGGTGTTGGAGAGGTGTTGAAGATGAGATCAAACACATTGAGAAGGTTCCAGACTTCAAAATTCATTGGTTGGCCGGATGGATGAAGTTTTATCCCGAAAAGAGGTCGAAATCGATGAGGAAACTGCTATCTGCATTCTGCAGAACTCCTTTATCTCGTGCGAGACACGCCATTCCGCATGAGATAATGCAGTCTGTGGACAATTCTGCCCTTCCCTCGTTACCTCGTATGCAGTTTAGTCCCAAACTAACGGTGGTTAGTCAAAACTTAACGAAACATGACGAAATGGTGGATTTCTACTTCTTGACTCAAAGCGAGACTTAGAGCGGTATAAATGTGATCCGATGGGTTCAGAATGGGGTGTCTACACACGGGGGTAATCCTTGCCTAACAAATGACTCCCCAAAATTGGATTTTTTCTGTCTTGTGCCATCAATTTTGGAAGAAGAAAGGATTGAGGAATCAACAAGCAACACACACAAAATTGCAAAGAAAAATCGCCTTGGCCCGAGCTGAGAGAGAGAATTTGAAAATAAGTGTTTTCAAATTAAACAGCAGCTGTTGTTATATAGCCCCGATAGTAGATGTGTCGCACGAGACAAGATATCTCGCGCGAGATATACCTTCTGGAATTGTACGAAATTGTCCTCGACAATAAGCGTCTACGCAACGTCAAAATTCAAAATTTTGACACATTTACCCTTGGAAGTGATACACTAGCAAGAAAACGTGGAAAAATCGGCACCGCTAGTCACGGAACGAGCCGAACGTGATGCCAGCACGATCGTCCGATGCGGCACCAATCGCCAAAAAATGATTGATCCAGAGATCAACTCATCCCACACGATTCAGAGCCCAGACAGGTGGATCTTCAAATCAAAAGCCCGATCTAATGCCCAGACAGGTGGATCGTCAACAGAAAAGCCCGATCCAACGCCCAGATAGGTGGATCGTCAACAGAAAAGCCCGATCCAACACCCAGACAGGTGGATCGTCAACAGAAAAGTCCGATCCAACGCCTAGACAGGTGGATCGTCAACAGAAAAGCCCGATCTAACGCCCAGACAAGTGGATCATCCAACGAAAAGCTCGATTCAACGTCCAAACAGGTGAATCGTCATCCTCAACAACAAAAACCCCAATTCGGAGCCCAGACAGGCGAATCGTCACAAAACCGACAGGATCCAAAGGACCGGATAGGTAAGCCTTTATTTTCAAACATATTTCCCCGCAGGTTCGGAGCCCAGATAGGCGAATCTTCAGACAGGTAGGTATATTCAGAATTGGGTCTTGATTTGATTCCTCAGTATGAATTTAACTTTTCAAATACAAAATCTCCTCGATTTTCAAAATGATTTTCAAAATACCTGAAGCAGCCTTTTCGTGTTTTGGAGTCGAACTACGTTATGGTCTGATTCTCCGATAGAGTTACGTAGGAAGCCGTGCGGCCCGACCATCCCGATGTTCAGAATGATGTCTTTTCTATCGTCGATATGACTTCTTTCATAAGTCTTGTCGACGAGGGGCTCTGTAGACACCCCATTCTGAACCCATCGGATCATATTTATACTGCTCTAAGTCTCGCTTTGAGTCAAAAAGTAGAAATCCACCATTTCGTCATGTTTCGTTAAGTTTTGGCTAACCACCGTTAGTTTGGGACTAAACTGCATACGAGATAACGAGGGAAGGGCAGAATTGTCCACAGACTGCATTATCTCGCGCGGAATAGCGTGTCTCGCGCGAGATAAAGGAGTCTGCAGAATGCAGATGACAGTTTTCTCGTCGATTTCAACCTCTTTTCGGGATAAAACTTCATCCATCCGGCCAGCCAATGAATTTTGGATTCTGGAACCTTCCCAAGGTGTTTGATCTCATCTTCAATACCTCTCCAACACCTATAAATACCTGAAGACTTTCAGTATTTCAAAGGTCCATGATCACTGAAAATCCCAAGTAAAACCCCCTACATTTACTGGTTTCTCTCCTTGAAAGATTCTTGTAAATCACCCCTAAAATCACCTAAACTTTGTTTGTCAACCTTGTTGATAAACAAAAATCAAAGCCCGAATCAAGGACTGAGGCGAAGCTCTGTCTGTGTCAAGGTTCGACTCTAAACTTGAGTCGAAACTCTGCCTGAATTACCTCATGCAAGGTAACCCTTCTTTCCCTTCTAATTGATTGTTAGAGTGGTATAAATACATCGAATCTAGGATCGGCCTAGAGCCTCCCCAAATCATGGGGATGGTCTCGAAGCAATCGGTCATATATTCCGTTTAACCCCGTTAAATGGATATTTATTTTATTTATTGTTTGAAATCTTCTCCTTCTTTTGAAAACCTCTCTTTTCTTTAGCAAGACCGATCTCCGGATTGGGTGGAATGGGTGATCCTTGACCTTCCCATTCCATAAACTAAGCCCCGAACCCAAAATCTATTTCAAATTGGTTTTTCTATATTTCCAAATGAATAATATAGGTGGCGACTCAAAAGATGTTTAAAAAAAGGAGGAAAAATTCGCGCATCGCTACAGTGACTTCGTGGATTATCTGTCTACCACGGATCCTGCTGCAGCGGGGCAGTATGTAGAGTGTTCGAAAGACGAGCAAGACTCTGAGTAGTCCTGTTAATACCTTTAGACAACAATTTGTATTGCCCGCAATAGATATTATTTGTACTCGAGAGGCCCTTGGGGCGAAACTTTGCATTTTCGAACATTTATTATGATTAACTTTTACTTATAGTGTTTGACGTAACCGGATAAGCAAGTAGGTTGATCAAAAATAAATAATGACATGGAATGCATTGAATAATTAAATTAAGCAGGCAAAATTTATAGCTATTATGCACTGTTATTTATTACTTGCACTGTTGCACGAGCTCGGGGCGGATGTGGTATTTGTAATAAGTGAACTGATCACGGGTTTGACAAATTTGGTCAAGGAATGAACATGGTTCACTTTGGAAATGTTGAGGGACATTGGTGCAGCAAGGCTGCAGGTTTGACTGAGTCAAACTGAGAGACAGATTGGCCAACCAGAGCTTCAGTTTTGACTTGTTTAAATTGCAGTCCAGTTTCTGCAAATTCAGGAATCATACGCTTGTTCTTGAAGCTAAAATTTGTTTTCTCGCTCAAAACTTGAAGCTTTCTTCGCTTTCCATGGCTACGTTTCCAAGATTTTCATCTCAGATGCAAGAGCGATTCCTGGAAAGGTTCAAGATGTGGGTACGGTACCACATGAGGCAAAGCAAGGAGTTTTTTTAGGGTTGTTACAGGATGAAGGCGGTTTGGGCTTTGAAGGAGCTTTCGCCGGACTGGGACCTTCTGAGAGATGCGACTCGTTTCTGGGATGAAAGAAGACATGTGTATAGTTTCTCATATAATGAGATCACGCCTACGCTTGAGGACTTCCGGGCTATCCTTGGAGGACCTGAGGCGGATTGTTCTTCCTTTGACGTGCGGCCTGACCACCGTTGAGAAGTTGATGTCTCTGCTTGGTATTTCTGCTGAAGAAACATACGGGATGCTGATACCGAACACTGGCCATGTTGACATTTCGGGGCTGTCAGATAGGTTTGAAAGTGTTGATGGGAGCTTTGCTATGTGGGACACTTTTGCTCTGTGCGTGATTGCTACTCTGTTCATGTTCACATCCTTGGGGGTATGCCACCACAGTGTTCTGGACCTGGTGAGGCAGTGCCGGAGGGGAGGAGACATCGTGCCTTTGATATTGGGCGAGACATTCCATGGTATAGGTCGGATGGCAACCGATAGCCGGTACATGTGGGGAGGAAGTCCCGCTATGCTTACTTTGTGGTTGAGGGAGCGGTTGCAAGTGATGCTCGAGGTTCCAGTGACATGTGATCCTTGGTTTTTCTCTGGGCAACCCTTGGAGATAGGAGGCAGTCAGGCTGACTTGGTGCTTTGGATGGCCAAACTCCGCACACATCGTCTGCGATGGTGGGTTCCTCACTGGAAGTTGCAGACTTGTCGGACCGTTCAGGAAGGTCTCTTCATTGTCAGAGTTTCGGGACTGTCCCACTCTTCTTTCTATATTCCGTCTCTGGTGCTGCGGCAGTTCGAGCTGGAGCAGGTTCCGTTGATGGGCTTGAGTGATGCCGCTACCTTTGAGGTGGGATCGCTTTCCATGGATGATCCTTCAACGTTATTGCTTTTCATGCGGTTGTGGCAATATGCGTCTTTTCCTGCCAGGGTTCTCTTTTATCGGAGAGGGGGTACTGTTCTGTCTACTCGATATTTGAACTGGTATGATGAGTATATAAGGGAGACACAAATGGCTCTTCTGTGGAGATGAAGTGAGCTATTGGGCCATAACCGCCGTGACAACTCAACTTTGAGGAGGGCCAAAGCAATGGCTAACCCTCAAGATAGTACTGGGGATGATATGGCCGACTATGAGGTCAACGCTAGTCGTTTGGCCGACCAGAGCATGGATCTGACGGATCGAAGAGAGGCAGCTCGTGATAGAGCTAGAGAAAGGGCTGCGTTAACGGCCGCAGGTTTGACAGAGGCGTCGGGAAGGGTCCCAGAGCCAGGTAGAAAGACTACGGGGATATTTCCTGTGAAGGCAAAGAATACCCGCCGTGGGAAAGGGAAAGGGAGGAAAAATGAAGGACCGAGTACGAGTGGCTAGGTTGACCTTGCCGTTCGGAATATCCACCCACTGTCATTGCAGACACATTAATTTTAATTAAGTGTTTTATGTTGTTTTGCTAGCGTGTAGCGAGTCAAGAGTAGACCGTGCTTGAACTCATCAAATATTGTTTTAACTGTAATGAATTTGTAGGTTAAATTTAAGAGTTTTTTGAAAACAAGTGATTGGTGTTGTATTTGAAATTTTATTTGTTTTTGAGACCGAACCAATGATGGCTGCCTACGTTCCCCTTTTACAAATGGACTAAGGGGCTCAGGTCACCGTAGTTCGACACTTTTTTGAGAAATCTGAAGAGAGATGAAAAGTGCGACCCTGTTTTTTACCTAGATCATTTCGGGATGTATCTAGTTAGATATTAATATTTTAGCACTTTGATTTTACTGATTGGCTGTGTATAGGGAGAGAGAGTTGACTCGTTCTCTTCCTCAAACGAAGTATCTGCGAAGCTTGCTTCTGTTTACTGGATTGACGAAAGGGTTCCCGTCCAAATCTTCTAGCTTCATGGCTCCTCCGGAGAAGATTCTTTGTACCACGAACGGGCCTATCCAGGTAGGTTCCCACTTTTCGAGGGGATTGGCCTGTGTAGGAGGCTTTTCCTTAAGCACCAAGTCGCCTTCTCTGATGTCTCGGATCTTGACTTTCTTATTAAATGCTCGGGCCATTCTGCTTTGGTATGCTCGAGTATGTTCCATCTCTTTTAGTCTTTGCTCATCGGGTATAGCTAGTTCGTCATGACGGCTTTTGATCCATTAAACTTTGTTGATTTCGTTTTCCAAGAGGACTCGGAGGGATGGAATTTCTAGCTCAACTGGTAACACTGCTTCCATTCCGTATGTCAGTGCGAAAGGTGTCTTCCCTGTGGCGGTTCTGACTGATGTTCTGTATCTCTAAAATGCTAGATGTAGATTTTCGGGCCAATCCCGACCTCGTACGGTCATCTTCTTGATTATTCTTGCAAGAGTCTTGTTTGCTGCCTCTACTGCACCATTAGTCTGTGGTCTGTAGGGAGAAGACTTATGGCGTGTAACTCTGAACTCGATCAATAAGTGGTCACAATCTCCTTCGAAGTGGGTCCCATTGTTGGATATGATCTCGTTGGGCACTCCGTATCTGCACATGATGTTCTCTTTGATGAACTCGGCCACCTTCTTGGAATTCAGTACTTTGTATGATCTGGCTTCCACCCATTTGGTGAAGTAGTCGGCGGCGACTAATATGAACTCGTGACCGTTGCTCCCTGGTGGAGTAATTTTGCCGATGACATCAATTCCCCATGTAGCAGTTAGCGGTCACATCACAGCAGGACACTGCCACGTCCTCGCGAATCGACCAACACGATCGCCTTCTCTCCCAACAGGCGATCCTGATCGGGACCCTTATCTTATCGACAACCCTACTTCCTTCATAAGTGACGTCGTCGAGGGGATTCTGTAAGTACCCCAATTTGGATCACTCCCTTCCAAGCACACGGGAAAGACCGCAGACTCACACAAACGTGATCCCAAACACTCGTAACCTTCAAAAACCCCAAAAATTACCAACCAAATCAAGGTGGGACCTTTCTGGGATAAAACAAGGCAAAAGGACCTTTTTAGGAATTTTGCAAAATATCTGGCCTGCATAATGGTCCGTACGGACCATTTTGCACCCCATATAGCATAATTGCAAAATCTCCTTAAAGTCCACAATATTTCCTTAAATCCAGGAAAACCAAAATTTTGGTTTTGCAGAATGGTCCGTGCGGACCATTTTGCATATTTTCTATCCCTATAAATAGAGGGCTCCCACTCTCATTTTCTTCACACCTCCCTTCTCTCCTCTCTCCCCCCAGCCTTCAGGCTCCCCTCTAAGTCCTCTCGAGGCACTCTCGGTCCCTTTCAGTTCCCTTCGGGGCATTTCCAGCCCCCTCGCGATGCTCCGAAGCCCCGCCGAGCGCTCCCGAGACGCTCCCGAGCTACCCTGAGGCACTCTCGAGGCATCCCGAAGCCTTATCGGTCAATCCCGAGGCATTCCGGCCCATCCCGAGGCATCCCGGTCCATCCCGAAGCAAGCCAGAGCTCTGCCCGAGCACAACCGACGATCTCGAGGCACGCCGAACCTCTGCCCGAGTAAAACCGACACTCCCGAGGCACGCCGAACCTCTGCCCGAGTACAACCAACACTCACGAGGCACGCCAAACCTCTACCCGAGTACAACCAACACTCCCGAGGCACGTCAAACCTCTGCCCGAGTAAAACCGACATCCCGAGGCACGCCGAACCTCTGTCCGAGTACACACCTAGCACTCTCGAGGCAGGCCAAAGCTCTGTCCGCAGACACCGGTACATCCCCGAAGCAATCCCGGTCCGTCGCAGAGCACTATTCACACTCAAACCCTATTCCCAAGCGGAAGACAGACACGAACCAACATTGGTAAGGCTTCTTTCCCAAACTATTTCAATTCATTTTAATACATATCATACAATGTAGACATTAGTATGCATTTTTAAAAGCACATACATACACACACACAACTTTTAAAGAAAGAGGGGTATCAAAAGACTCGTGAATACGAGGCGACTCGGGTGAGCTCTGCTATTCTCTTCCCGAGGCGTAACTTGACCTCCAAACTCAAAATCTCATCTGACAGCAACAATTATTAAACTAAGCCTTTTTTCAATGTTTTGGGTTAAATCAAAACGACGTGGCGATTCCTCCAAACAAACGCAACGACACCTCCCGACAACGCGAGATGCCGGGGCCTGCGCAGCCGGATCCGGGTAATTTCAGGTTTCCATTTATTTATTACTTTTAATTATTTTTTTTATGTTTTTTAAATTGCAATGTAACTGTAAAATAGTTAAATAATTAATAGAACTTCAAAACCCATTAGATTTGTTATAAAATTCATTTAAATATATTTTATAAGGAAATATTAGTTTTTTTACGAATTTGGTTAGTTTTTTTAATGAATTTAGTTAGTTTATTAACTAAATAATAACAAAAAACTAGCTTTTACATGGTTACAAAGTCACGAGTTTCACGGTTCACGGTTTTCGATTCAAGAATCGTCGGTCCCAATTTTAAAAATAGTGGACCCGTATTCGAACCGAGGAACCACCGATTACGGTTCCCATGTTTATCGGTTTTTCCACGGTTCCGGTTCTATCAAATTTTGATTCCCAATTTTATCTGCCGATTTTCTCGATTCCTAAATATTTTTGAACATATCTAATACTAACAATTTATGAATATGGAATTGCAGTTAAGTCATCCATAAATAAGAGATGAGACGAGGCTATGGATCTTGGTATAATATCAATAAGTGAAGTTACATATTTTTTTTCTTCATCCTATTACAAATTACATTTACTATTTGCATAAAAATTAAAAAAAAATATAAGTAAAAAAAGTGTTGATAAAAAGTGTTATAGTATATTAGATGTCGTGAGTATGAAAAATGAGAGAGAGAGAGAGAGAGAGAGAGGGAGAGAGAGAGAGAGAGAGAGATGTAGAAAATAATAATTGAATTATTGTTGTAAATATTACATGTGAGTCTCATTAATATAAAAATAATAAAATATTTTCATTTTATAAAGTGTATATTTCCTTTGTCCTGGTTTAAGATTTTTATTTAGAGGTTTTTACCAATAAATCCCTAATATAAGGTGGAATTTATCAATAAAAACACAACATTTTATATTTTATCTTAGGATCCCAAAGTTGAAATCGATTTTTCCAATAAATTCCTCACCCCTTTTATGTTATCTCATAATGCTGAATCTACCCCTTACCATTCACTCTACTTCCTCTTTCTCTCTCTATACGCTTCTCCCCCTTTCTCTCTCTATACGCAAAGCATGAACAAAAAATAAAAAAAACTATAAATCCCAAAAACAAATCATGTCCATCTCCGAACTTGAAGAATTCGTCAATGCATTCCCTTACCAATAAATGAATGTCGAAACAAAAATATACATGCATTTTGGGACCGATTATGGATTACAAAATTGGGCAAATATCTCCACCAGCCACAGCGGAACAAACAACCAAAATACATTGTAAGTCAATGTAACAACTAGTGTTTGAAATGCATTTTTCAAAGTTCAATTTCCTTTTCCCAATTGAAGAACAAAAGTCTGTCACATTTGAGATAAAATTCGACAGTGGGGAAAGGTCAACGAACCTGAGATCCGATAGGAGGGTTGAGATCAGGCGAGAAAATGTAGTGATGAAAATCATCAAGAGTAAGTGTCTTCCTGGCTAACTCAATAAGTTGGTGTTGTTTCTGAATAATCTGCTCCATGATGTGCTCAGCGTCGGCGATCGTAATGACAGTATTGCTGGCGATCGTAATGGCAGTATTGTCGGCGCCGCCCTGGGACTCAAGTAGGAAAAGGTGAAACTGCTTCGACATCATATGGGGCCACCGTTGGAGTATTTTTTAAAAGCTTCCTTAACGTCAAATGGGGGTTCGGCTTTGGTTACTCGAAACTTTCTGGTAAAGCATACGCATACTCGCATACTCTGTAACTTCCCATCGTAAAAAATGGAGTTTCTCTCTCTAGAAATGGAGGAGTGAGAAAGAGTTGGGGGAGGACTTTGGTCGTGATGGGGACTAGGCGATTAAAGTTGTTGTCGCCTCGGAATATAATCCCACGCACAGGGACAGAGAGATGTTAACGATATTTAATTGTGTTTTTTTTTTTTGGTTTCATATTTATGATTATTTCTTGTTGTTGGGTTGTAGTTTGTTGAGTATGTGTCCATTTGTGTTTATCATGATTATGTGAAATAACTGTGATGTGTATTTCACAGTTATTTTGTTTAAACAACTGATAAATTTTTGAACCGTGATGTGTAATTCACAGTTATTTTGGTTAGAGTTCGGTGAACAACTAATATTTCTCATTAAACTTGGACACATGTTTTGGTTTAAATAACTGTGAATTCTATTTCACAATTATTTAAATAACTGTCAAATAGAATTGATTTATGTTATAACTGTGTTGGTTTATGTTATAAACTGAGAATTTTATTTCACATTAATGTTTATAGGTTTCACACTTGTTCATCCTTATGTATTGTTTGTGAAATAACTGTGATGTGTATTTCACAGTTATTTTGTTTAAACAACTGATAAATTTTTGAATTGTGATGTGTATTTCACAGTTATTTGGTTAGAGTTTGGTGAACAACTAATATTTCTCATGAAACTTGTACACATGTTTTGGTGTAAATAACTGTGTATTTCACAGTTATTTGGTTATTTAAATAACTGTGAAATAGAATTGTTTTATGTTATAACTGTGTTGGTTTATGTTATAAATTTAGAATTTTATTTCACAGTTGTTTATGATTAGAATTGGTTTATGTTATAAATGTGTTGTAGATTTCACAGCTATTTATGTCATTCTTTTAGAACAAATATATCACAAATTTTACAGCTGTTGGTGTTTTTATTAACTGAAAAATCAATTTCACATTTGTTTACCTCATATGATGAGTGTACTTGTTTGGTTCGTTTTTACGATGCGATTAAAATGGTTGTTTCAAATTACTTTTTCAATTTTTTTTTTTAAATTTTGTGATATTGTATTTTATAATTTTGATGAAAAAAAAGGAAGAAAGAGAGAGAGAGGAGAGAGAAAATGAGGAGAGAAGAAGAAAGCGGACATAGCAACCACGCTTAGTGTAGGAGTTTGATTTCTAGCAACGTTCGTGCCACCAGGGTCAGTTTGGATCAGAAAAAATTGAAAGACTTATTGGCGAGTTTAAAAATTGTATGTAATTATTGGTCATTTTCATTTGGCTGATGAGATTATTGGTCAAAACCTCTTTTATTTTTCTTTCTAGTATGTCACATTTTAAGATTCTTGATTTGATTTTTTACTAAACTATGGATAATGGATAATGAGACTCATTTGCTATAAATTATAATCATAATAATAATTAATTTTTCATTTTTTATCAACTTTTTCTCATATTTTATTTTTTATATTTGTAATATTTATTTTTTCTTAATTTTGTATAAGTCAAATTAGAAATATTAAATTGAAACGTAAATCGTGTAATTTGTAGTGGGACGGAGGAGCACGTAGTTTTGATGCGATTTTCATCGGTATTTTTTAGGGGTGTGCAGGAAAACCGAATATACCGAAAAACCGTGCCGAACCGAAAATACCGTACCGAAAATATCGAAAAACCGATTAAAATGACCTATATGGTTTTTATTTTTGAAAAAAACCGAACTTTTGATACGGTACGGTAATTGGCTTATATACCGAAAATAAATACCGTACCGTACCGTTCTTATTAAAATACCTAGTTTATATATATATATATATATATATATAATCTTTTTTGGAATAAATACACTTTTATAATTACTTATAGTAATTGTTTTTCTCAATATTAAATTCAATAAAAATCTTCTCCCTATAAAAATTGTGCTCTACGCCAGACGCCAGTACGCCTCTACCCACCCTCTTCTCACGTTAGTCATTCCTAAACTCTAGCACACCTACAGCAACAACGCCGTTGCTAGTCCGCCTTCTTACGCCGGTGAGTCTTCTCTCTCTCTATTCCATTAGCTTCTGCATCTCTCTCTCTCTCTCTCAATTTATTTGATATGTCCAATTTTTTTCAAATTTATTCATGATCAAAAATAAATTTGGAATTTATTTGAACATTTATTTTGGGACGGATGAAATAGTATTTTTGCATTCAAGTATATACAGAAACTTGTTTGAGCTCTGTTAAAATAATAATATGCTAACTACTATTTTTTTTTCCTCCTCTCTTCCAGTGATATTCTGATGATGGGAGAGACATAAAAGACAACCATGGATCGAGAATGAGGGATTTTCTTTTACAGCTAGAACTATTAAATTTCTTTGGCCACCCATTTGGCTTTTTTTTTGTTCCTTCAAAATACTTGGATGGCAACTTAAATTTTGGATTAGTTATTGATTTTGATGTTATGTGTGATGCTGATTTGGTTTTGCTATCAATTTTGATCGATTGATATCATGGTATATGGTACATTTACTTGATTTAGTCAAGTTTTTTTTTTATGTCTTTCTATGCCACAAGAAAAACCGAAAATACACCGTACCGATGTTATACCAAACCGAACTACCGAATTACCGAACCGTGTAAAACCGAAACTGTATGGTATTAAATATAATAAACCGAAGTTCTTTGATATGGTACGGTTTTACCCAAAAATCGTACCATATCGTACCATGCACACCCCTAGTATTTTTTCTTTCATAGGGTTGAAATCGTAATTCAGAAATTAGGGGTCTGCCTGGCGTGCATGTAACAAGTACACGTCAGTCGCGTGACGCGGAACGCATAGTCAGGTAATCTGAACGCGAGCTCCCTCCTTCCGTCTGAGCTTTCTTTCCCTTTTTGGTTTTGGGCTACCAAGTTAGAAAAAAATCAGTCATCTTCAACTCTTATCAATCTGACATCACCAGTCGTCAGAACTCAGGAACAAATTGATAGAGACAAAATCCATAAACTGATTCAATTCCATGCTCAATCCAGCTTTTACAACAAATTAAGCCATTAAACCTTCAATCACGCATAGTTGTGTGTATAATTTGTTTGAAGGATTAAGGCGTTACGGACGTTTTTGTGTGTGTGCTTGATCAGCTAATCGTGTGGTTAGGGTTAATTTTCGATGGCATTGTTTCGGAAATTGTTCTATAAGAAGCCGCCTGATGGACTTCTCGAGATCTCTGAGCGAGTTTACGGTATGTTACGTGAAATTGTTCGATGAGTTCGTGTTATTAATGCTTAATTGTGGTTTTTCAAGAGTGATTTGTGTATGATGTTTGGAATAGCTTGATGTGATTTTGTGAGTGAGAATATTGTTGCATGATTTTTTTTTCTTTTTTGTGCGGAAATGACATCCTTTGGTGACAATAAGGTCATGATTTCGAACCCTGACGAACAGCCTCTTGGCAATTGTCAGGGAAGGCTCTAGCAAATGGTTCCCTCACCCAACATCCGCTTGGCGGGGAGCGCTTGGGGCACCAGGGTTTGCCCCTTGCCCTTTTGTGCGGAAATGACAACCGTTATGATTTTAGGTGTTTTGGCTGCGAAAGATTTAGACTAGAGAGTCTTGATGAGCTGCTTCTATGTTTGTTTGGTGTCAATTTTTAAAAACTGGTGTTATTTTCTCGAGATTTTGATTGGATTCAGTTTATATAAATATGAATTAATAAGATATGATGTTGTAATGGATGCCTATTGACTTGTCTGGTGTTAATCAATTAAATCATTGCTTCTCTTATTTTTGGAGTTGACATATATGAAACGTAAGGTTGTGTAATTCAAGCCATATGAATTACAGTGCTTCTTTTAATCTGCTGAATGTTGCTTTCCGAGTAGGTATTTGTGAGCAATGCTATAAATTTGTTGCAAGTAACCTTTGTTTGTATTGCTTTCTTGTCACACTCCTTTTTGGTTATTAAAGAAGATGGCTTAGCTAGAAGTACATGTGCTGGCTTTAGTCATGTTCCATTTACTGACGTACATTCAGAATTTTAAAAGCTTATTCCTGTTATATGACTGATGGCTTAACCATTTGTGTGTAGTGTTTGATAGCTGTTTCACCACTGATGCTTGGGAAGAAGAAGATTATAAAGGTTATGTTGGAAACATAATTGGTCAACTTAAGGAACACTATCCTGATGCTTCAATCTTGGTTTTTAATTTTCGTGAGGGAGAGACACCAAGCCCCATTGCCAATGTCTTGTCCCGTTATGATATGACCATAATGGACTATCCTCGGCACTATGAGGGCTGTCCACTGCTCTCAATGGAGGTACTTCATCATTTTCTAAGATCGAGTGAGAGCTGGCTATCACTTGGCCTCCAAAACGTGCTTCTAATGCACTGTGAGCGGGGTGGTTGGCCAGTTTTGGCTTTTATGTTGGCTGCACTCTTGATTTACAGGAAGTATTACACCGGAGAACACAAGACACTGGACATGGTTTATAAGCAGGCTCCTCGTGAGCTTTTACATTTCTTGACACCCCTGAATCCCATTCCCTCTCAACTACGGTACCTGCAGTATGTATCTAGGAGAAATGTCGCCTCAGAATGGCCTCCGCTAGATAGGGCACTTACGTTAGACTGTGTCATCATCAGAATGATTCCGAACATTGATGGAGATGGGGGTTGCCGTCCGATATTTAGGATTTATGGGCTGGATCCTTTTGTAGTTGGTGATCGAACTCCCAAACTTCTATTCTCAACTCCAAAGAGGAGCAAGAACGTACGGCATTACAAACAGGTATGCTTTATAATTTACAGTTCAGTGTCATCCTGACAGCAAAGATCCTTGCTTATCAGTACTAGTGTTTCTTTTTGCCTCGTATACCTTGTTTGTTAGTGATTTCTTGCCTACCCCAAAGTCCTTTATGGTGTACCGGGATCTTTTTTATCATACCTAACAAAAATTTATTCACTGCTAGAATATAAGTTAAACAAGATGTTTCAATCCTATAAATTTATCCTTTTCCAAGATATTTGTTATAGCATGCTTTTGATCTAGCAGTACATTTGTTTTTACACAAGAATTGAAGGCATATAAGCTGCCCCAATTCTAAAAATAGGCCATATCGCACAATATTTATGTAGTTCTTTAATGAACTACTTTGCAACATAAGTTAACCTCTGAAAAACTTACACTAAGAAGTAGTTTGAGAATGCTGAAGTATGTGTAAGTGGCAGACCTAGGAATTTGAATGTGGAAATATGTGCCTACGCATGTTTACTCAGCATGGATAGATGATTAAACAAGAAAGAATATAAGAGGGTTATTGGCATGAAAAGCATCCAATTAACAGAGGTTACCTTGGTTTACCATTAGGATCTCTAGCAATTTCATTCATTGAGTTATACCCACAGTAGACGTTACTCCAAATGTGGAGATGGGAGTGGTCCTTATTAAAGGACTCTCATTTAGGGGTGAACATATTTGTATTGAGAATCACATGATTAACAGTTCTATGAAAGGCGGGATTTTATGTACATGGTTGGCAACCCGGAAGACATAGGGAAGGCGAGAACAACAATATGATCAGGGACATGCAACATAAATGCGATGTACATTCTTGAGGTCAAGAAATTTGTGTGATAATTAGAGGAATCTTTAACATCTTCACCCATCAAATAACGTTAAGATTTCCATGAGAATAGTGTTCAGTTAGAATATTTGGGACTAATTCTATGAGAGAAAAGGGGAGGTTTTACTGTTCATGGTTTTTTGGGGAATGATGGGACTGGGTCAAGCTTTTGGTCATCCACATTTGAGCTTCGTCCCGTTAAACCCTCTATTTGGTTTTATAGATATTATTTTTGTGCTTATGCTTTTCCATCTTACTGACCTGATGCTTACTCCCCCTTTAATTCTGTTATTTCAGGCAGAATGTGAACTGGTCAAAATTGATATTAATTGTCCTATTCAAGGTGATGTTGTGCTAGAGTGTATCAGCTTACATGATGACATGGAACGGGAAGAAATGATGTTTCGAGCCATGTTCAACACTGCTTTCATTAGGTCAAATATCGTAATGCTTACTCGCGATGAAATTGACATACTTTGGGATGCGAAGGATCTATTTCCCAAGGACTTCAGAACTGAGGTATATTCCTTGTCATTCAATTTGTCTGTTTTAGTACTTCTTCCTGACATGAATATTTAGTTTTACATTCTTAACTTTCTTAAGAAGTATCATTTGGATGAAGGTTCTATTCTCAGAGATGGATGCAGCTGCTTCTTCTGTTGTACCTGTAGATTTATCTTGTTTTGAGGAGAAGGAGGGTCTTCCAGTGGAGGCATTTGCTAAGGTTCAGGAGATCTTTAACAGCGTGGATTGGCTAGTACCAAAGACAGATGGTGCTTTAAATGTACTCCATCACATAACTATGTCGGATTTTGTCCAAGAAAAGTTGGAGTCCGGTTCTCCTCGGAGCCGCATGGCAACTCCTAGGTACCAGGATAAGCAGAGCCCTACAGCATCAGAGAATAAGAAAAACTGCTCATACTTGGTTTTGGAGGTGTCATCACCCACATCTCCGCCCAATGCAAGTGGATACAAGGCTGAGAGCCATTCCATTGGACTTAGAAGTGAGAAAAAAAATCTGCCATCTTCACAGGGACCATCTCCGCCAACTTCTCCTCCTCCTCCTCCATCACAAGCATATGTAATTGCGTCAACAGAATCTCTGACTTCTTCTCCATCTGTGCTGTCTCATCATTTTTCAACCTTGGGACCAGCACATTCTTCACTTGCCGGAAAGCCTGATGGACACCTGCCTCAAGGTGTTCAGCCTTTGATTCTTCATCCGCATGCAATTCAAGCTCCTTCCTCGGATACCATTCACAGTCATCTTCCTCCTCCCTCAACTCTGCCTCTACCAGCCTCTGCAACTAGGTTTCCTTCATCACTTCCAAGTACACCATATCTTCCAACTCCACCACCGCCTCCAGCTCTGCCTTTGAAGAATCTGATTACAGACATGGGCAAGTCTCTATCTCCTCCTCCTCCCCCTCCTGCGGCCGTGCCTCCAAAGGATCTGGTTAAAGACATGAGCCAGTCTCCATCTCTTCCTCCTACTTCACCTCTGAAAGACGCTGCAGCGGTTAGCGTTGAACCTTTTTCACCCCCACTTGCACATCCTTCAACTCCACCTTTAAAGGACCAGAGAGCAATGAGGGTAAGGCCTCCTCAACCCCCAGCTCCTCCTACATTGCCACCATCACCACCAATTCCACCTCTGAAGAATGATAAAAGTACTATGATTGAAAGTCCCCTAGCCCAAACTCCTTTAACATCTTCCAAAGACAATCAAGTTAGTAAAAGTGGGATGCTGCCTCCACCTCCACCTCCTCCTCCAACCCCACCTTTGAAGGAGAGGTCACCTTTGGTAACCGGATCCTCTCCACTACCACCGCCACCACCACCTCCACCTGCTCCATTTGCTCGTGGAAAATCTGCAGACATTACAACTGCATCACCAGTACCCCCGCCACCTCCTCCCCCTGCCCCTAGCTCCTCATCCAAACAGCTTGACTCCTCTAAAAATTTATCCAGTGTTCCTTCCGCACCTCCTCCTCCAGCCCCACCTGGAGGTAATTTAAGGATTGGTGCTATTCCACCCCCGCCTCCATCTCTTCCAACGAGCAAAGGTGGAGTTTCTGGATCTCCTTCTCCTCCACCACCTTTAGCTCCTCCATCCAGCACAAAGGGACGCACTTTATCACGAACTATGTCGTCAAGGAATCAGCAGACTAAGAAACTGAAGCCATTGCATTGGTTGAAGCTGACAAGAGCAGTGCAAGGAAGCTTGTGGGCTGAGGCACAAAAATCCGGGGAAGCTGCAAAGTAGGTATTTCTTTCTCTAGGAAGGACTAAAAGATACTTAATTTTAGGAGAAGTCTCATATGCTTTTTTTTTATGTGTAAACTAGGGCACCGGAAATTGATATTTCAGAACTTGAGACTCTCTTCTCAGCAGCAATCCCAAACTCTGACCAAGGATGCATGGGTGCAAAATCTAATCCTCGGGCATCACTTGGGCAGAAATCTGAGAAAGTACAACTGGTAATATTCATGCCTTTATGTAGTATGCCTTTGGTTTATTTATTTGTTTATTATTTGCTTATCTTCTAGTGCCGACGTTACCACTCACAATCTGTGTTTTTCTTGCTTTTGAAACGCAAAATATGACCGGAGACTTTGGACAGCCATTGCATTTAAGAGGGTTGAACATGACTTTGCATTATGACTTTCCTATTCCTTCTTTAAGCCCATGTTAGTATCCATGTGGCACATGTATAGTCATTCTCTTAAGATTGGTTAGCTAGTTTATGTAAGTTTCATATGAGACTTGCTTCCCCCCCCCCCTACTTTTGGGTGTAAACGCCTAAGGTTATCTTTCAGAAGTCCAGTGTATAAACTCATCAACCTTGATTCTTCAGTCATGCGAAAACTTCTCCATTTTCGGATGTTGATGAAAAAAAAAAAGCACAGCCTCCGATATTTTACTCTTGTGATTGACAATTGAGGGTGTCTATTTTTCGGTATATTAGGGTGCGAGGCTAAGTCATTTATAAGGGAATTGTCTTTAAGCTAATTCTTTGTGTGTGTGCGTGAGTGAGTGACAAGTGGTCAATAAAAACCAAAAGCGCCAAAACATTTAACGCTGCTTGTGTACACAGGAATGTACTTAACCAAAATAACCTGGCAACAGCGTGATTATCCATAAACGTCTGCAAAAAATCTGCCAAAGAGAGTACCAAAAAAAAAAGATAGCGTGTGAAGCAGGGATATGTCCAGCATAGGATAAACATCTCCTCGTCTAAAAAGCAATTTTCACTCCATACTTTCTAAAAGACACTCACGGGAGCATCCCAAATTCTGTCTCCCTCGGTCCCTCTTTACCTTGTAAAGAGACAAACAAGGAAAGAGCTCCTTGACTGAACCCTGCATAGCCCGCGATAGATGGGATAAATTTAGCTGGAATCTTCATGGCTGCCTTGTGAGCTGACATTGCAGAAAAGATGATTCACATCTCTCCCTTTCCCCCATACACTTAAAGGTATAGATTCATAAACCTTTTGCAACTTCACAAGCTACTCCCTGGGAGGAGGGTGTGATTATAATTTTGAAGAACTTGCAAAAAGAAAAATGGACTGACTTCTCTTGTTAGAATGCTGTAGATATAGGCTAATTAACGTGCTTAGCAAAAAAGGAAGACGGTTACTACTACCCATTGTCTGGACCTCGTTGAAGACTGAGGGTGGATACTTTCGTGATTCAAAAGATAGCTTTGGTCATCACCAACGACAAGGGTCATGTGGGAAATTAGAAAATAAAGAAAGATATCCACAGGAAAAATGTGGCGTGGTATCATGTCGAGTTTGTATTGGACACTTGGACTTGTTAAGTGTGGATGTGTAAAAGAGAACGACCTATTGAATGAGGGTCCATATTGGGACTAAGTATTTATCTGAGCAGCGAGGAGACGTTTCCTGTAGTTTGAACCCGTGATAACATGTTAACAGAGTAACCTTACTTCTATTCCAGACTTATGTTTCACATCTCAATCCAAAAACCGATGGAATATTACTGGAAATATACTATAGATGAGGAAAAAGGTTAGTAGTTTATCATCTCACGCCTCACAAAATGTGTACTCACCATCTTTCTCTTAGAAAAGGTACACATCCAAGTTTACCATATCCCACACATAGAGATGAAAAAAGCCAGATGAAAAAAATAAACTGATTATGAGGATTCATTATCTAGTTTGATATCTATAACTCCAGAAACTAACCAACTAGGAACTAATTCTAAAACGTGAGAGCTTTATAGCACAGTCCTCCGTGTGATGTAAAACAAACGGAGGTATTTCATCGATTCTGGCAGGCACACATTCCATTTGCTGCTATGATTTGGGGCTGTAACTTAAATTTTAGCCATTTGTTGGACTTCATGAAGATCCTCCATCACTTGTTATCCTGTGAATTCCAACAACTCAGTTTATCTTTGGCATATGATGGAGTGCCCACATATTTAGCTTATACGTGAATAACCTGTCATTATTTTCATTTGCTGAACATAGTCTATTTTCATTCTTAAAATAGAAACCGGAAAGGCTTCCACTATATATATCATCTCTGTGAATGTCCCATTGTTATGGTTAAACTTTCCTTGAGAAGTTGAATTGATGTTGAAGGAGCATCTATTCTCTCCTTTTGTTGATGTCTGCTCTTTTGATATCTCCCATGCTTTAAATGAAAAGATACTCTGCGGTGGCCCTTCTCTTCAACGCGGGGTTAGAGTTTTTATGGAGGATAGAATACTAATGTTTTCTGCAGAAGAATTATTGGTGATTTTAAAAGAGTTGCATGAAGAATCTTGGAAGGATACGTTTATGAGATGTGTCAAATTAAACTCTTTTGAGTTGATATCATAGGACATAAATTTAGGAACTGAGAATTTTCAATGTCACATACCAGAATAATATGCTGTATTGGCCCTTGAATATCAATATGTATGCTGAGTTTATTGGGTTTGTTGCAGATCGATCACAGGCGGGCATATAATTGTGAGATCATGCTTTCTATGGTGAAGATACCATTGCATGACTTAATGGTAAGCTCACCCTCTACCTTTTTATGCTTATTGTTTTCCTTTACCGTCCAGCTAATGTTAAGCCAAAACCATAAGTCCTGTTTGTAGTCTAGGTTATCGATTCCCCCTCCTATCCAAGATAAGTGTCCGCCATCAACTTTACACACGGATGTTAAGAAATATTTGGCTATTTTTGGTTCTCGTATTATTATCAAGTTAACATTTGATGACATCAAATCGTAGGTACCCATTTTCTCTATCTTACCCTTAAAAAGGGTACCACAGGGCACAGACAATTGGTTTTAAGAACTTTCTAAAAGAGGAAGATTGACGCTTTTTTTGTTGGAGGGGGGGGGTCCTAAATGGGACATGACCCTTATTTTGGGATAGAAGTAAAATATGGTTATAATAGCAACTTAATCTAACCCACCCTTTTGTGATTCTTCCAAAAAAGAAATCTTGAGATTCACCTGGATAGAATCCTTCACCACTTAGTGCATAATTCTAGTGAGTGGCTAGACCGGAAGCCCTTCTTTGTGCTCACTTAGTTTTCCTAGTTTCTTTATGACTAGGTTCAGTAGAGGGGGTGGCTGGTGTTCTGAAACTTTAATTGTTGCATCTCACTTTTTAAAAATGATTATCCTTAAGAAAAACATGTACAATTGGTCCAATTGGAGTATCAGTTCAATTATAGAAAATTGATTTGATTTCATGGTTCAAGTCTTTTGGTCAATGCTGTAACAAAAATTAATTGTGGCTTTGGAATCTTTTAGAAGCTATTTGTTGGTTCCTGAATGCAGGCTATATATGGAGTGCATTTTTTCATTTTATATTGGTCGATAACTTGTTTTCAACTCTTATGGTATTTATATATAAAAAATCTTGTGATATTTGTTTCAAGTAGGGTTATTTTTCCTTATGGTTCTTTAATTATGTTTTGTTCCTGAAACTTGATAGAGCGCAGTACTTTCTTTGGAGGATTCAGCATTGGATGCTGATCAAGTGGATAACCTCATAAAGTTTTGTCCTACAAAAGAGGAGATGGAATTGCTTAAGGTGAGTGTTTGAGTATATTTGGGGCTGATTTCAAAAATTGTTCACTTGCTTAAAATTTGGTAATTTTTCTTTGCGTTGGCATTGAAGATTATACTACCTGTTTTGATTTGTCATCTGAGTAACGGTTTTTATGCTCAGGGGTACAAAGGAGAGAAAGAAAAGTTGGGAAAATGTGAACAGGTTTGTGGTGAATCTGTTTTTCATATTAGTGTAATCTATCCTTTTTGGTAGGATTAATCTATTTTGGGTTGTATTAGAAATACGTGGCTGTAACACAGCATTTTTTACCCTCCATAACAGTTCTTTTTGGAATTAATGCAAGTACCGCGCACAGAATCTAAGCTCAGAGTTTTTTCATTTAAGATACAGTTCCAATCGCAGGTTAGTGAATAACTGAAGGCTACATGTTCGCTTTGGATTTTAGATATAGTTTTAATGTGAAGCTATTTGAAATTCAGATTTCTGATCTCAGGAAGAGCCTGAACATTGTAAATTCAGCAGTAGAACAGGCAATTACTCTACCTTGTCCATTACAGTTGCAGGAACTTTAATATATTTGGATGACTCTTGTTATCTCTGAATGATTTTCTTATCAGATCAGAGGTTCTGCCAAACTGAAAAGAGTCATGCAAACTATTCTTTCACTGGGGAATGCTTTGAATCAGGGAACAGCAAGGGGTAAGTTATAAGTTGATTTACTTGGTATATTGGAGCTTATGGCCCTTTTGACTTATTGTGCATGATCATCTACTTCAGTTGATTTCATCATCTTTACAAGTATCTTAAGACTAGGATTCTGTTAGTGTACTTGTACTGCAACAAATAAGGAACCTGGCTTTAGGTCATACTCCCTCCGTCCCAGCCATCTTAAGAAAAAGTAAAATGGCACGGGAATTAAGGAATATTATTATAGTATTAGGAGAGAGAATGAGTGGAAGAAGTGTTGTGAGTGTGAAAAATTAAATAGGAGAGAGAATGAGTGGGATGAATAGTTAGGAGAGAGAATGTTGTGAGTGTAAAAGTAAAGTAGGAGAGAGAATGAGTGGGGTAGAAAGAGTATAAAAATAATAAAAACTTTCCATTTTTGGAATTCTTAAGATCGGCGGGACGCCCAAAATGGAAAGTTTTCTTAAGATCGGTGGGACGGAGGGAGTATATGAAAAGAATATTAGAATAAAGAGGGTTAGACGAAGTCAATCAAAACATGGAAGAGAAGAATTGTATTGAAAGACTCAATTGATTATGATGCTAGAGATACATATTTATAGGATTACAATGAGGAATCTCCTAGAAGGAGAAGGTTTCTAAGATTGTGTTTCCTAATCTAATACAAGAATTAATTTCCTAGAAGGAGAAGGTTTCTAAGATTGTGTTTCCTAATCTAATACAAGGATTATGTTTCCTAATCTATTTATTACAATATATACTTGAATATGATATAATGATATTATATTCCTAATATGTCCCCGCAAGATGGACGGTCTTTGGATAAGTTCAATCTTGGAGAGTGATGAGATGAACCGGGTTTGATGATGAGTTGAAGATGGATGTGTTCCCGGACATGTACGTCGTTTCTGATGAGAACCTCGCATCCGAGGTGGTGATTGGTTGGTGCATGACTACGTCGGAGACGGTGGGGTTGTGGAGAGGGGTTTCGGGTTTACCGAGGGGGTTTTGAAGTAGGGGGAATTGGTTTCGGCTAGGCCGATGGGGTTTTGAAGTAGGGGTTATGCACGTGGAGTCACCTTGTACAAGTAGGGGTTTTATCCCTTACGTGTGAGACGAGCACGTGGAGTCACCTTGTACAAGTAGGGGTTTCACCCCTCACGTGTCGGTCAAAGGATTTTTGAGCCGAGGGAATTGTATAACAAAAAAAAATTAGGGTTTCGGTCAAAAAGGGTTTTTGAGCCGAGGGGGTTGAATAACAAAAAGGTTTAGGGTCAAAAGGGTTTTTGAGCCGAAGGGATTAAATAACAAAAAAAAAAATTTGGTTATGAGTTTTACGTCACACGGACGACTTTGGTTTGGGTTTTGAGTTTTACGTCTTAAGGACGGCTTTGGTTTGGGTTTTTCCAAGGGAGGTTGAGTGAAGAGGAGAAAAAAAATACTCAACGTTACATTGAGGTAAGAGAAAAAATTAAAGAAAAAGAAAAATAATTTGAAGGGGAGAAAAAATTTAAGAAAAAAAAACGCAACGTTACATTGAGGTAAAAAAAATTATGAGGGGGAAAAAATTATGAGGGGGAAAAAATTTGGAAAGAATTTTCGAAGGGGAAAAATTTGAAACGGAAGCAAGTAGTATTTGAGGGTGGGCGGCTTGGAAGGTTTGCGTGAAGAAGGTAGGTTTTGCCTTGGGTTTCAGCCGGAAGTTTGGTGGGGGTTGCGACTGCAGTTGCAATTGTTGCTGCCGTGGTTGTTGTTGTTGCTAAGGATTTTGAAGGTGGTGGTGGGAAGGGGTATGGCAGTAGGTTTTTGTTGATTGCTGGCAGATTAAGCGAAGTTGGTGCTGAAAGCGGTTTTGGTGTATAAGGGTTGTCTTTGGGTGGGGCGTTTTTGATGATGGTTGGCGGAAGCTTTGGTGATGAGGTTTGGCGGAGAAGTCCTTCTATGGATCTATGCTCTGATACCATATTAGAATAAAGAGGGTTAGACGAAGTCAATCAAAACATGGAAGAGAAGAATTGTATTGAAAGACTCAATTGATTATGATGCTAGAGATACATATTTATAGGATTACAATGAGGAATCTCCTAGAAGGAGAAGGTTTCTAAGATTGTGTTTCCTAATCTAATACAAGAATTAATTTCCTAAAAGGAGAAGGTTTCTAAGATTGTGTTTTCTAATCTAATACAAGGATTATGTTTCCTAATCTATTTATTACAATATATACTTGAATATGATATAATTATATTATATTCCTAATAAAGAATGCCCTCAGCAACCACATTATAGTCTTTCAAGTGCATACTGGGACATGATAGGTAACAAAGGTAAATTTAGTAACTTCATACAAACGAGACTCATTTTTGGGACAAAATTATTTCAGAAAGGAACACTCCAGACGGTGAGAGTAATTAATATGATCTCCGTTTGGCACAAAATCATTGACTTTATAATATATGTTCGCTGGATCAATCTATTTTTCTTAAAGGTCTTTTATTTCTAGGAAATGCAATGGATTTTATTTCTATTTGTGACAGGTAATCAGAATAAATGGGGCCTGACATTCATTTTGGAAAATTCGTTGAAGATGCAACTATGTTGTTGTCTGCTTAAGGGATATCTTAGATATTTCCATGTAATGCAGTGATGATCATGACTTCTGCTCAAGTTAGACATAATTGCAGGCACATGAACTTCTTATCACAGATGGGTAGATATTTCATCTAGTATTGTTCCAATGCATGTAACTTTTAGGTCTGGGTCATATTCTTGTCAAAAACCTGCTAGATTGACCTTGTACATATATTTATATGGATTTTATATGTCATGTGCCTAATATTAGCAGCAGTTATGTTTATTGATATGTTTTGGCAACTGTGCTTTCGCACGCAAGTAACCAAGGCCTTGTATGAGAATCGAAGAGTTAACATTACCTTTTCTCCACAACTCCCTTCAGCTATAACTTCTGTTAATACTTGGATCTACATGACATTCGTTTGTAGATTAGAGCACTTACAGAAAAGAGAAACTTTTTTGTCCTAGGGTCTGCTATTGGATTCAGGTTGGATAGCCTCCTCAAACTTACGGAAACACGTGCGAGGAACAACAAGATGACTCTCATGCATTATCTTTGTAAGGTAAATCTTGAAATCATTCTATTTGAGTGTGACATGCATGACCTGTTCTTGATCTGCATATTTCATACATAGTTCTCCCTCCATCCCAAAATACTTGTTCAAGAGGTTGAAATTTGTCCCAAAATACTTGTTTTTTACTATTACCTAGACATTTTTACCTTGGTTTACCAAGTATACCTTTATTTCTGATTATGAATAGTCATTGCACAAGCATGAAGCATTTAATTACCTAGGTAGTTGAACTATTCTAAGGGTAATTTATATGTTAAGTACTCCCTCCGTTCCGGTTTAAGGTTCTTAGTTTGACTTGGCACGGGGATTAAGAAAAAGTAAATGTTGTATGAAAAGTAAAGTAGGAGAGAGAAAGTGGGCAGGGAGTTTTTGTTGTGAGAATGACAAGTGGGTCCCCTTGTCCATTTTAGGGAGTTTGTTCCTACCTCTTTAATACCTATTCATTTGCTCCCTCATCTTTATTCGTACAATCAGTTTGCCCCTCCCCCTACGGTTGCCGTTAACAATTCTGTTAAATATATGGTAAAATTCCTGAAATACCCCTTGGCTACTTCATCTTCTACTTCATCTTAATTACAACACAAACACCACCCAACCACTACCCTACATCAATCAGCATACTCAAACTCCATTTCAGAGAATTATGCACTCGTTTCGAGCTTTGTTTGTAATAAGCAATAGCTCAGACTATGTATTAGTGTCTTTCCCATTTCTACTTTTCAGTAAAACATCTTTTCTTCTTTCATCTTTGTCCAAATAAGATTACTGGATTTTCTTTAGGTACTCGTTGATAAACTACCAGAACTTCTGGATTTTTCCAAAGATCTTTCAAGCTTGGAGCCTGCATCAAGGGTAAATCTTACTTTAGTTTGCTTATACAGACTTGTAGCTCATAAGAATTTGATTATGTTGGTAACATGTAATTGTCGTCCAGATACAACTTGTATATTTGGCAGAGGAAATGCAAGCTATCAATAAAGGTCTGGAGAAAGTTGTCCAGGAATTGTCCATGTCTGAAAATGATGGACCTGTATCAACACATTTTCGCAAGGTGAGCACGGGCAACTTTGATGCAGTATTGAGCAACTATTCTCATTGTAATGTGATATCGTGGGCAACTTTGATGCAGTATTGAGCAACTATTCTCATTGTAATGTGATATCGTTCCTTGATGTCGGATATTGTCTTGGATTAAATATCATCATCGTGAGTGATAGCAGAAAATATGCTTAGTGCTGTCCCTTTTTTGTTGAAAAGTTGGATAAGGATGATCATTTGAAAGATCAATTCATGTCACTGACTTGTTTCAGTCTGTATATAACTAGTATATTCACGTGGTCAAGCCAGGGCTTTGGTTTTCCGCTATACACTTCTAAGTTCTGAGATTGCGAAGAATTGATTTACTTGCCGAAATAGAAAGATAAAGTACTCATGTACTTGGATCCATGTTGATGACATTAAGATAATTCATTTGACCTTCGCAGGCTTTGAAGGACTTCCTTTGTTCTGCTGAGGGTGAAGTAAGATCGTTGGCTTCGCTTTATTCTGGAGTGGTATGTATCTAATTTGTGTTTGGTCTTGAAGAGGCAGATATTAGTTTATAGTGTTACTGACGCTGAACTTTTTACAGGGTAAAAATGTGGATGCAGTGATTCTCTACTTTGGAGAGGATCCAACTCGCTGTCCATATGAGAAAGGTAGTTATTGTTTACTCCCTCCGTCCCATAAATATGTTCTCATTCACCATTTTGCTTGTCCCAAAAAGATAGTTCCATTTCCAAAATTGTTAGGTTAATCATTGAATTCTAAAATTGTCAACCTAGGAAGAAGAGGGAGAGAGGAGAGGTTAAGAGCAAACCAAGGAAGAAGAGGAAGTAATGGAGTAATAATTAAACTTCATTAAGGTTAAAGATAGAAATGAAAATAGGTTGCTAAAATGTTTGAATAGTCAAATGGGACTATCATTGTGGGACGGAGGGAGTATTATTGATTCAAAATGGTATTGTTGATTCTAACAATGTCAACGGTGAAGCATAAAAACGATGTTGCGCTATTCAGTTCATTTAACAATGAACATGATGGCTTCGCTACTTTGATGTGCTTCTTCTGTGCTGGTAACATAAATAAAAGATCCTCTGAATCCATTGGTGCTCTGAAAATGCATGTTCGAAATATGATGCAATATGGTGAGATCATTAAGGCTTGTTATGTACTTGTGCTACTAAAATGCTTAAGTTTGACCTTTTTTCAATGTCTCTGAAAGTCAATTTGGACATTCATTTAGGGACGGAGGAAGTATTATGAATATCTTACTAAGTGGGAAACTTTATTCTTTATTTTCCTAGTTTGGTGTTTGGCTTCAAGGTAAATGGTTTGAGGTGAGTTAGTTAAGAGTTGGTCCCAGTAACGTGCTTCTTACATCAACCAAGCAGTTGAACTTGAGACTATGATATTGAAAAATGAAACAGTGTTTGATTCTTAATTTATATGCTCAGTTAGTTCTGACTATGTCTTATCTTTCAAGTTTCCTTGGAGGCAATATTTCTCAGAAAGCATGCATCCTTTCAGAACAAAAAATTTGTCAAATTTCTTTTCCTAATCATCACAAAAAAATTGTCCATTCAACAAGTTTATTGGGACAAAAAAAATCTGAAAGGAGCATAGCCTCTCAGTGTTTTAATACAGGGGCAAGGTTCCGTATATCCGACCCCCCTTACCTCATCGTAGGTGAGAGCCTTTGCAGCACTGGGGTAATGTTGTTGTTGCAGCACTGGGGTAATGTTGTTGTTGTTGTTGTTTTACTCCCTCCATCCCATATACCATTACACTTTTACCAATAATTTAAATAAAAAAATAATTATTCTAAAGAAAATCTAAAAATTGTTATTGAGAATATTATTAATTGTGATACAATTATAGATATTACTAAGATAATTATTTTTTATTCAAATTATTGGTCAAATAGTAATTAAGTTGACCAAAAAATTTGCAAAGTGTAATGGTATACATGACGGAGGGAGTACTTCTTAGTGGGAACGCCAAGTCCTGTTGGCCGTATAATCATGTCGCTCGTCCAAATAAGAATGGGGGTTTGAGAACTAGGTGTTTTCCATCAGGTCCTTGTTGTGTTAAGGATCTTCTTTGATCCCTACGTACACATTCCTTCTTCTTCTTGTTGGTGAAAAAGTGCATATCCTTCAACTGTAAAGGTTTTATTTGCAATTTATGTGTTTGTTATCATGTTAGCTGAGAATTACTCTTCTCTTTTTCTATGATATACACACACTTGAATGATGTTTCATTGATGGAGTAATAGATACGAAGTACTAAGTACCACCAATTTTCTTTTATACCTATGTTTATCACTGCCCCAATTCCATCTTCACCTTTCATGAAGACAGCCAATACTGTGGCTCATTTGATCTCTTGTTTTTTTTAGTTGTTTCAACCCTCTTGAACTTTGTGAGGATGTTCAACCAAGCACACGAGGAAAACAGCAAACAACAAGAGTTGGAGAGAAAAAAGGCAGAGAAGGAAGAGTCAGAGAGAAAAAAGGCAGAGAAAGAAGCAACTAAAGAAAAGTTGAAAATAACCCCTTCACGGAAAGACTCTCAGCACTTGAGAAATCATACTGTCAGAAGCATCACATAGTTGAGGTTACATTTTTTTATTTTTTCCATCTTCCTTTGTTGGAATAAATCCATGTAAAGAAAACAGGACATAGGTTGAAAAGGGACGTGCAAAGCATCATAATATTGCTGCAATCGACAGGGCTGAAGTTTTTCTGGCTTAGGTAAGATTTTTATGCTAGCAAATCTCCTAACAAGTCTTTACTACTACTCCCTCTGTCCTGGAAAGCCAGGCCCATTTGATTTACTCCGTATGATGGTTAACACAAGTGAATCTCGACTAAACATTAATGTCAATCTTATTATCTCAATAAAATTTTTTAGAATTTCATTGGGATGGTTAGATCGAGATTAATGTTGGTCAAAGTTCACTTGTTTTGACTATCAAAATGAGCAAATTTGATTGACTTTTTGGGATTTTTTGGGACAAAGGTAGTACGTAAGACTATATTTTTATTTTTTGTGGGACAGGGGTAGTAGTAACATCCATTTTAGCTTTTGAACTATAAAATCTTTTAATGTGCCAGTTTCAGAAGGCGAGGAGGTGCGTTGGCAGGAACTGGTTTGCAGCAAGGCAGCTTGTAAATATCTAGCCATCAGGAATCTAGTGTAGGATTTATACTTCTAACTGGGCAAAATCATTTATTTGTTTCGTTTGATTTATTTTTTTATAAGTAAAATCATAGCTTTACCTTTTTCCGTATCCTTTGAACAAGTTCATTATTCCTGCGTGATGTTTGGAAGGCAATAACTGTAACTTCATTTCATGTTTTCACCCTAGGATAGGAGAGCAGCTCTATTCATTTTAAGGACTAGGGTAGAAACTCTTTAAATTAATGCTCAATAATAAAGTAATAAACTCTCTAAAATAGTAAATTTGTCAGGTGTCAATTTGGGCCAAGTGAAATAATTACATTGAATATAGTCTTCTTTTTTATATATATAATGAACTAGTACATGGCCGTGTCCAAGGCCACGTTTTTTTTAAAAAAAAAAAATTTTTAATTTTTTTCATGCCCGTGTCCAAGGCCACGTTTTTTTAAAATTTTTCTTTTTTTTTTTAAATTTTTTTTCATGCCCATGTTCAAGGCCACGTTTTTTTTTAATTTTTTTAGATTTTTTTTTTAATTTAATTTTTTTTTAAGGGCAAAATGGGAAAGGGACAAAATAGTGAGGGCAAAATGGTAAAACACCAACTTGGAACTGTAGAGAGTACTGTTCAAAAGGCAGGTGCCATTTATAATATAGATTTTTTTTTTTAATTAAATTTTTTTTTTTTTAAGGGCAAAATGGGAAAGGGACAAAATAGTGAGAGCAAAATGGTAAAACACCAACTTGGAACTGTAGAGAGTACTGTTCAAAAGGCAGGTGCCATTTATAATATAGATTCAAAGTTATTATTAGCTTTTACTGTCTTTCAACTTAATATTTACATATACACAATGAATTTAGTTTATACGAAAATTTGAAATTCGTCGAATTGGTTAAAAACTCTTTAAATTAATAATTATTAATTTAGTAATTTTTTAAATTAATAAATTTTATCCGTGCAACAATATTAATTTATAGTATAGTTTTCACGCTATTATTTACTTGTAATGTTGTGGTCCTAACTAAAGTTACTATTTGTGTATTTCACCTAAATTTCATAAATGTAACTTTTATTTTATATATACTCTTTTTTTCACGTTAATAATGTGAATCAAAATTTTGGACACAACAATTAAACAATAATAGTATAATAAGAGGCAAGAGTATTAGTAGAGGAGGTGTTATTAGTATGAAAATTATAATACGAGAGAGAATGAGTGAGCAGTAGTAAGTGATGTTGTTGTGAGTATTACGTAGGGGTACTATTGAATATAAAATAATAAAAACATTGTAATTTTGAAAAGTTTATACGTGATCACGTGAGATGGAATAATAAGTTGATTGATGTTGTGATTATAAAAATAAAATAGTAGAGAGAATGAGTATAAGAAAAAGTATAAGAACTTATGAAGTTCGTTTTGAGGTTACACTGACGAAAATGACAAAAAATATGATTTAAGGCGGTGCGGAGAAAGTATGTATTTCCCCGTTCCAATATAAGGGGGCGTTTGGTTCGGTGGAAAAAAAGTGAAGGAATGGAATTGTCAATGGAATTGAATTCCTCAAGGAATTGGAATGAAAAAAAACTGGTCAACCCCCTCCGTTTGGTTGACACGGAATGGAATGGAATTGTCATTCAATTCCTTGACAAATCATGTTTGGTTTGAAAATATAAATTATAGGAATGGAATGAAAGTATATAAAATGACCAATTTACCCTTTTTAAAAAAAAAAAAATAATTGGGAGGGGGGGGGTGGGTAGGGGGTATGCAAAATGAGTAAAAAAAATTTTTTTTCGTGGGGGTGGGGTGGGGGTGGGGGAGGGTAGGCGTAAAAAATAAAAAATTCGTGGGGGTGGGGGGGTGGGGGTAGGGTGGGGGGGAGGGTAGGCAGAAAAAAAAAAAAAATTTGTGGGGGTGGGGGGAGGGTAGGCAGAAAAATAAATAATTTTTTTTTTTTTGTGGGGGTGGAGGGGTGGGGGGTGGGGCATAGGGGCTGGGTGGGATTGGGTCGGGGGTGGGGTGGGTAGGATTTGAGGGTATTTTGATCAAAAGAAATTTTTTTTTTCCATTGCCTGATGGAATTGAACTTTTCATCAATTTTGTGATGAAGAAATTCAACTTTCCTACGAAATTTTTTTTTAAAAAAAATTGAACCAAACAAAAAAAAGAAATGAAAAAGAGGAAGTTTTTTATTCCTTTCCTCCACTTTCCTTCCAACCAAACGCACCCTAAAAGATACTAATTTTCTTTTTCGGGTTTCAATATATAGAATTCACTAATCGAAAATAGAGAATGGATACCCACTTGTCTGACAACAAAAACTTCTACTTTATTTTTAATATTCACAGCACTTTTTTTCTTTCTTTCTAATTTTGTGTTGAGACGGGCGAGTATATAAAAAGACGCTTAGGATGGAAGAAGCGGTAAACAAACGGGTAGTAATATATACTCCCTCTGTCCCAGTCATCTTAGAAAATTTTGAAATGGCACGGGGATTAAGAAATATTATTATAGTATTAGGAGAGAGAATGAGTGAAAGAAGTGTTGTGAGTGTGAAAAATTAAATAGGAGAGAGAATGAGTGGGATAAATAGTTAGGAGAGAGAATGTTGTGAGTGTAAAAGTAAAGTAGGAGAGAGAATGAGTGGGGTAGAAAGAGTATAAAAATAATAAAAACTTTCCATTTTTGAAATTCTTAAGATCGACGAAACGCCCAAAATGAAATTTTTTTTTAAGATCGGTGGGACGGAGGGAGTACTTTCTCCGTCTCTTAATAATATTCAAAAATATAATCTTTGTTGTTTTAAAGTAATTATCAAACTATCAAATTAGAAATAAGATCATTTTTTATACTCACAATAATTATTTACTTACTTCACTTTTTCTCTCCTATTTAATCATCTACATTCATAATATATCATCTTTTATACCTTTTTTTTTTATTTGTTATATCAAATAAAATTGTCCTTATTTATTCTAGACAGAGGACGCAAAAGAATTACAATGATGTAATCTACTCCCTCCGTCCCGCTAATATTAGCACAAACACTGTTTGCGCGGGAATTAAGGAATATGATATTTTAATAAAATGTTGTGAGTGTAAAAGAATGAGTGGAGAGAGAATGAGTGGAGGGTGTAATAAATTATAATGGTGTTGTGAGTATTAAAATAATGTAGGAGAGAGAATGAGTGGGGTTGGGTGAATATTTTATTAATATAAAGTTTCCTTTTTGGGAGTGTGCGGATATTAGCGGGACGCCCAAAAAGGAAAGTGTGCTAATATTAGCGGGACGGAGGGAGTATAGTATAAAAGAGGGTGGTCCTTCTACTGTTCAATGAACAGTTTCAACGGCGGAAATTTTCATTTTGCCATCACTATTTTGTCTCTTTCCCATTTTGTCCTTTAAATTTTTTTTAAATTAAAAAAAAAAACGTGGCCTTGGACACGGGCATGTGCTAGTAACTAATAATGAAGCCCAAACCTAATGGGTCTTGGCCTTGTGGTATCATGGTGGCTTTTCGAAGGGGAGGTCACCGGTTCGAGTCCCCCCAAAGGGATTCTTTGGGCTTTAATTCCTACCTTGGTTTCAGGGTCCTTAGGAGCCCTCCGGGGCACATCCGTGCAGTTAAGGAAGCAGCATTGTTGGGCTTGTATCCTCAGTATGGGGAGTTCAAATCTTGGCAGGAGCAGCAGGAGCAGCCAATTGGTGTTGTAAGAGTGATGTAAATGTCTCTTTAGTTGGAACAGCTGGAGCAGCCAATTGGTGATGTAAGAGTGATGTAAATGTCTTGTAGGAGGGCTCCATTGGGGCTCTGGAGTATATGGGGTGCTGCCACCCTGGCTGCATAGGACACATCCCGCGATTTACCTTCGCCAGTTAACTGAGGGATCGGTACTTGATGGTCCAGAATTAATTCGACGAAGCTGGATAACAAAAAAAAAAAAAAAAAAAAAAAAAAAACTAATAATGAAGCCGAAGATCCAAAGCTGACCAAATTATAGGAGTATACTAGTAGGGACAGGACAGGGAGTCCATAATCTCGTAGGTTGGGCATCTCACGTGCCGTTGACGGAAAGTGAGTATTATGGAGGTACTATTACTAAAGCTGTAAAATACAGCCATGGTTATTCTTTTTCCTTTTTTTTCAACCATATTCCCCTTTCTTTTTACTACCCAAATTGATGAAATTAATGCAAACACAAGTTAAATTATTCATCAATTCCAACAGTCATGTTGAGAAGGGTTTTAGGTATGTGTTGTGCTATGTTGAGTTTGGTGTCATCTAAATTGATGATGCCTAACTTAAGGAATTAAAACAAGCAAATTCAAAATTTTTAACACAACAATAAGGAGCGATCCAAGAGGAGGGCGCGATCGCGCCAAGTTTCTGTCGAAAGGGGGCGATCGCGCCCAAAGATGGAGCAATCGCGCGGGTGTCAAATTTGGAAATTGGGCAATCGCACCCAATGAGGGAGTGATCGCGCCCTATGCCAGATCAGGCCCATCAGCAGCAGAAATCTGTTTTAGGGTTAAAACCCTGCAGGATTAGGAGTATGGCATATAAATATAGCCTACCCCCAACCATATTAACAAGTATCTTTTGCTCATCTGTTTCTCTAGATCTAGGGTTTGCACAGCTGTGAATAGGGCTGTACAAAAAATTTGTGAAATCGGATCGGACCAGTAGAATCGGATCAGACCAGTAAAAATCGGAACAAAAAAATAGTATTGGTCTGATCCTGGTTCCAAATTTTTATGGAACCCATTATTTGGTCTGATCCTGATTTTGAAAAAAAATATACGCGGTCCAGGATCGGGACCGGACCAGACCGAATATATATATATATATATATATATATATATACTCCCTCCGTCCCATGATTATGTAGAATTTTTGGCCCGGCACGGAGATTAAGGTAAAAAGTGATAAAGGTAATGTGTTGTGAGTGTAAAAATAAAATAGGAGAGAGAATGAGTGGAGAAAATAGTAAATTTAAAAAGTGTTGTGAGTAGAGAGAAGTGGGTCCTACTTCCATTTTGGGAAATTATTGATTATTGTGGGACGCCCTAAAGGGAAATTTTTCGGTATTATTGTGGGACGGAGGGAGTATATATATATATACTCCCTCCGTCCCACCCGAATTTGGACAAAGTTACTTTACACGGAGATTAAAAAATAACAATAAGATAATAAAAATGTATGGTAGAAAATGAAGAGAGAGAATGAGTGGAGTTAATAGTGGTTGGTTGAATAAATTGTATGGTGGAGAATGAGTGGAGTTAATGAGTGAGTGGGGTAGGCCCATTTTTTTATTATTATAAACTTTCCTTTTTGGGTTGTCCAAATTCGGATGGGACGCCCAAAAAGGAAATTTGTCCAAATTCGGGTGGGACGGAGGGAGTATATATATATTAACTTTCTTACCATTTACCAATACGGTAATACCCAAGATGAAGTCTGCTTGTGGTGGTCTGGGCAGATTAAACCAACGCTAGGGATCAATCTAGGAAGTGATTTATAGGTTTGCCGACTTGTGTTCGGAAAAATAGCCCATATGTTTCTTTTAGCTAGTTAAGTTTTTTAGTTGGGCTCAAGTGGTTGAACATGGAGCTCTTCCTTCCTAACTGTTGACTTTGTTATTGTAATTTGATTCTTAAATATGCTTGCTTGTAGACAGCCATATACTTCCCCCGTCCCGAAATATTGTTCAATAATTTGGTTCTTAAATATGCTTGCTTGTAGATTTTGTTATTGTAAAAAATTATATTATATTGTAATTTGTAGAACCGATGGAATCGGACCATTAGAATCGGATCAATGGGACCGGTCCTATAATATAATGGTCTGATCCTGGTCCTGGTCCTAAATTTTTACAGAATCGAAGTATTTGGTCCGGTCCTGATTTTCTAAATTTTTGATAAAAATCGGACCAATCCGAATCGTGAACACCCCTAGCTGTGAATTCTTTAACAAGAATTCGTGCATTAGATTAGATATTGTAATCGGTTGATTTCCAGAAGATAATAATATTCTCTCCCTTTGTCCCTGAACGTAGCCAAGTTGGTGAACCAGTTATATTCTTTTATTGTGTGATTGTTGCTTGTTTATATCTTCTACATAGACTCTGTTCTATCAAACTGGTATCAGAGTCAGGTCAGGTTGAGGAAGGTCTAGGGTTGTTCCGCTGCAGAAGAAGATGGGATCAGGAATTGAATCACCGATCGACAAGTTTAATGGTAAGAATAGTTTTTCACTTTGGCAAATCAAGATGAAATCCTTGTTGAGAGACAAGGGCTTGTGGGCTTCAGTGGCTGCTGCAATCAGGGATCGTCAGGATCCAAAGGGCAAAGCTGAAGCCGTTCACACCGATGTCGCGACTGCAACAACAGAAGGTTCGGAGAAAGCAAAGAAGATAGCAGAGAAGGAAGAGGCAGATCTGGTCGCGCTAGATGAGAGGACCCACTCTAAGATCATCAAGTGTCTAGATGATGATGTTCTAGCGGATATTTCAGATACCGATTTCGGAGGTGTTTTGTGGCTTGCGTTGGAAGACATGTATTTGACACGATCATTGACCAACAAGCTATATCAGAAGCAGAGGCTATATTTTCTCCAAATGCAGGAAGGTACGCCCATTAGGGATCACGTAGATATATTTACATCTTTATTACTTGAACTGCGTAATATACATACTAAGGTTGCTGATGAGGATGCTGCATTAATTCTTCTTGTTTCTTTGCCTTTATCATATGAGCACTACGTTGACTCTAGTATCAATGGTAAGGAGACGGTAACTCTAGAGGAGGTGAAATTCTTGCTCAAGACTAGAGAGCTACGTCGTAAGGCAAGCGGTATTAGTGGTACAGATAATCAGACGACAGGTTTGGTTGTGGAAAGCAGTAAGGGTTCTAGCAGTAAACAGAAGAAGAAGAAATCTTCTAGCAAGAGGGGCACGAAGTCTGATGATATTTGTAATTACTGCAAGGGAAAGGGACATTTGAAGACAGATTGTCCTAGGAAGAAGCGAGGCGAGCCTCCAGATCGCAATGAAGCTAATGTTGCTGCAGTTGATATGAGCAGCTCTGATGGAGATTATGCTCTAGTAATAGAAGAATCTGCAAAACAGTCGAATGCGTGGATTCTTGATTCTGGGGTTTGTTATCATATTAGTCCGAGGAGAGAGTGGTTTACAACTTATGAGCTGGTAGATGGTGGTAATATTCATATGGCCAACAGTGTTACTTGCAGGGTGGTTGGTATTGGCTCGATCAAGCTACAGACTCATGATGGTAAGTTTTGCACTTTGAACGATGTGAGGCATGTTCCACAGATGACGAAGAACCTGATATCTCTTAGTCAGCTCGACAGCAAAGGGTACAGTTTCAAAGGTAAAGGTGGAGTAGTTCATGTTTACAAAGGTTCCGAAGTGGTTCTGAGAGGCCTTAAGCGGGGCTCCTTGTATTTCCTCCAATGAAGGACGCTTTCTGGGTCAGTTTTGGTTGCATCATCAGAAGTGGTCAAGGAGTGTATGACAAAGCTATGGCATATTAGGCTTGGGCACATGAGCATCAGAGGGATGCAAATACTGGTAAATCATGGTCTTCTGTGTGGCCATAAGGTCAAGAACCTTAAGTTCTGCGAGCATTGTGTACTTGGGAAGATGCAGTGAAGCAAGTTTCCTAAGGGGGTTCATATAACGAAGGGCAATCTGGATTACATTCACTCGGATTGTTGGGGACCTTCACGTCAGGAATCATTGAGGGGGGGTCACATGCATTTCTTGTCCATGATTGATGACTACTCGAGGAAACTTGGGTAATTATTATGAAGCACAAGATTGAGGCTCTCACCAATTTCAGACAACGGAAGACACTAGTGGAGAATCAGACAGGGAAGAAGATCAAGTGACTTGAACAGATAATGGGTTGGAGTTCTGTAGTGCTGAGTTCGATAAATTTTGTAAGCAAGTGGAAATTTCTAGACATCTCACTATTAGGGGTACACCACAACAAAATGGTGTAGCAGAGCGCATGAATCAGACATTGTTGGCTAGGAAAAGGTGCATGCTCTCCAATGCAGGGTTGTCTAAGCGGTTCTGGGCATAAGCGGTTAGTACAACATGTTACTTGATAAATTGCGGACCACATACATGTATCAGTCTCAAAGTTCCCAATGAGGTATGGTCAGGTAAACCTGTTGATTATTCTAATTTAAGGGCTTTTGGTTGTACTACTTATTATCATGTGGATTATGGGAAGTTGGAGTTGAGGGCTAGAAAAGGGGTATTCATGGGTTATGGAGATGGTGTCAAGGGATACCGGATTTAGTCTCCATCAGAGGGTAGGGTAATAATAAGCAGGAACGATGTTTATGATGAAAGCTCTATGCTTAACCCTATTATGAGATCTGTGGTTGTATCAGGTATTGGTAATATTGATAAACAGGTGGAGCTACAAGATACTTCAGAGTTGAGCAGTTCACAGTCAGATGTTCATTAGGATCTACCGACAGAAACAGAAGCACCAGAAAGTTCATCACAAGTTTTCGAGGAACATGGGTTAGTTCAAGAGAGGTATAGACGGACTAATTTCGGAAAGCCTCCAGTGAGGTATGGTTTTGAAGACATGGTGTCTTATGCACTTCAGGTTGCCGAGGAAGTAGAGCCCGATGCTTCGGAGCCAACTACTTTCAAGGAAGCAGTTACATGTTCAGAGTCCGCTCAGTGGCATACATCTATGGGGGACGATATGGAGTCACTTCATAATAATTCGACATGGGAGCTAACCAAGAGGCTAGAGGATAGAAAGATTGTGACTTACAAATGGGTTTTCAAGAAGAAGGAAGGTATGTCACCATTAGAGGGGGTCAAGTATAAAGCTCGAGTAGTTGCAAGGGGTTTCACACAACGGGAGAGCTTTGACTACAATGAGATTTTCTCACCAGTGGTTAGACACACTTCTATCATAGTGCTATTAGCAATGGTGGCACATCATGATTTGGAGCTCGAGCAGCTAGATGTGAAAACAACTTTTCAACATGGAGAGTTGGAAGAGGAGATTTATATGACACAATCAGATGGGTTTCAAATTCCGGGAAAAGAAGACTATGTGTGCAGGTTGAAGAAGTTCTTGTATGGACTCAAGCAATCGCCTAGGCAGTGGTACAAGAGGTTTGACAGCTATATGACAGAGATTGGCTACACAAGGAGCGCGTATAACTGTTGTGTTTATCAAAATAAGTTAGTGGATGGTTCGATCATCTATCTGGTTCTTTATGTTGACGATATGTTGATAGCGGCTGTCAAGAAGTCAGATATTCAGAAGCTGAAGGGTCTACTGTCTGCAGAGTTCGATATGAAGGATTTGAGTGCGGCAAAGAAAATTCTGGGTATGGAGATCTATAGGGATAAAAGCCAACGGAAAATGTTCGTATCCCAGAAAGATTACATCAAGAAAGTTTTAGAGAGGTTTGGCATGTCTACAGCAAAACCGTTAGATTCTCCGAATGAAGCAAATGCACGTCTATCGGTTGCCTTTACACCCAAATCGGGTGAGGAGAAAGAGTACATGGCTCGAGTACCTTATGCTAGTGCAGTTGGTAGTTTGATGTATGCTATGATTTGCACTAGGCCAGATTTTGCTCATGTTGTTAGTGTTGTTAGTAGATTCATGAGAAATCCTGGTAACGAACATTGGCAAGCAGTGAAGAGGATCTTCAGGTACCTTAGGGGTACGTCAGATGTTGGGCTCATTTATGGAAGTGGTACAGAATGTGGAGTAGAGGGTTATTTTTATTCAGACTACTCTGGGATGTTGACACGAGGAGATCTATGACCGGGTATGTGTTCATTCTTAGTGGGTCAGTTTTCAGTTGGAAGGCTACTCTACAATCTATGGTGACATTGTCTACTATAGAGGCGGAGTACATGACATTGACAAAAGCTGCTAAAGAGGGGATATGGCTAAAGGGTTTGATCAGCGACCTTGGATTACATCAGGATCAGGCTACAATATTTTGTGACAGTTTGAATGCAATTTGTTTGGCTAAGGATCAAGTTCATCACGAGAGGACCAAGCACAAGATGTGAGGTATCATTTTCTGAGAAGTGAGAAGCGGATCAAGGTGAAGAAAGTGGGTACTTGCAGACACCCCATTCCGAACCAATAATTACATGATTACACTACTCTTCATCTCTCTTTTGAGTTTTGATGAAAGCATATTAGTTTCATCATGTTTCGTTAAGTTTCTAACTAACTTTGTTAGTTTTGGACCTAACTGACTAACGGAATACCTGAAGAGGACAGAATAGTCAATTGACTAGTTGTCCCGCGCGGGACATACGTGTCTCGCGCGAGACATCTCCTCTGCGGAATGTGAAGATTCACTTCCCTTGTTGATTTCAACCTCTTCTCTTGATAAACTCTTATCCAATTCGGGTCTCTACTGATTGTAGAGTTCCAGAACCTTCTTTAGGAGATATCCTAAATCCCTTGAGTCTCCTAATCTTGGTGACCAAGTAAATCAACCCATATAAATACTAGATGACTTTCAGTATTTCAGGGGACAGAATTTGCTGATTTTTCTCCTTGAAAGATTCCTGCAAATCACTCTAAAACAACACCCAAATTCGTCCATCAACCTTGTTGATCGACGAATACTAAGATTCAAGCCTAAAATTAAGGTGGAACTCCGTCCAAATCATTTCTCGACTGAGGAGGAAGGAGCAAGAGACACTAGAATCACGTTCTGAACCAAATACTCCCTAAATTCATTTTTTATCATCTTCCTACGAAGATCTCGAACCTTTATCGAGGTTATTCATTAAAATCACTCAAGAACACAAGGTAAACTCCTATACTTTCATATTCTTCCTCTCAATCCCTCTAATTTCTTTTAGAGTAGTGTAATCCCATCAAAAGGGTTAGCCTAGAGTTCCTTCAATCCATGGAGGTGATCTCGAAGCATACAACCCGACATTCCTAATTAAGAAATTAATTAGGATTTTCTTGTTATTATTTAATTATTATATTATTTTGATTGATAATACTCAATACCGGGTCTCTTTAAATTATCAAAAAAAAGTTTTCTTATTGTTTTTCTAAATAAATAATAAGTGGCGAATCTGTGTTCATTAAAATCGCATCGCTACAATTTGGCGACTTTGCTGGGGACAATTAATTAAGAGGGTTAGACTTGCGCAGAATTGAGTATTATTTCTATTTTGCTTGTACTAACTTTCCTACTTGTCAAGAATGAAAATATCAAACCAAGGGAAGGTGGTCCTCCTAGGGATATTGGGTCCTAAGCATGCTCATCACTTATTCTGCAAGTACCACAACTTCACCGGCCACGACACCAACACTTGCCACCACTTGAAGGACGTCATCCAAGACCTCTTTAACAATGGAGGGTTAGAACGTCCCAACGTCATCACCATTCATCTCTCTCATAATACATGAAGAAGATGAAGCTTCAAGAAGAAATATACACTTACCACTTTGGAGATACAACTATCCTCTCCCTCTATCATTTGAAAGAAGTAGATTAGGTTTTAAATTTTCAAGTATGAACTCAAAGAGTCGTTCTGTCTTTCTAGTACTTCTCACCTCCTCTAGTTAGTGTCATCTAAACTATCGAGTATGTTATTAATTTCTCCATTAATCAAAGTCATTTTCTTTTCCTAAACACTTTCCCTAAGGTTGTTCTAAATCATGAGTATCATTTAATTCATGCAAAATAATGAACCCTCCATTCCTTAAATCATTGCAAAAAATAGAAACTTCTACACGAGTTTAAGAAGAAATTTATCATTAGAAGGCTTAAGGGCTAAACATTATTCCTACTGAAAGTCAAAGGTCAACAAACGAAGAAAGCCAAAGGTGCCGCTGTCAACCTTCATTCCAAGAAAAGTGAGGATACTCAATTCAAAGCTTTGAGAGTACAAAAAAAAACTCTCAAGCTTTCATCACCCCCACAACAAAGGTGAAACTTCAAATGCATGAAGAACTCTCCCAAAAAGAAGAGGAGTCAAGTGATACCAACAAAAGAAATGAAGATTACTCAACATCCTCTTACAACAAGTGAAGAAGACTTTCAGTATCAAGAAAAATGTTTACCCTTAAGTCATACTAATGATTGGCTTTCTTCTCAAACTTATTTAGAAATTTCTAGATGATGCACGGTTCATTAAAAGGTAGAACAACTTTTCTAGATCTTTGAGCCAAGTAGAGTTTCTTGTTGAGTTTAGAGGCTTCCTGTTAGCCACTCACATACACACTCTTGAAATCCAAGCATCAAAACTGGGGCTTCCTAACCTTTTCTCCCCAGTCAATCTCTACTTCAACTCTTTAAAATAATCAAATCTGCATTAGGAGCTTTCCTATTTTCTTCTCACTCTCATCATTAGAGAATACACTTCTCCAAAGAGTCAACGCTTGGATCACCTTCCAAAGAATAGAGTCCGTCTCTCCTCAACTAACTTGAGATCTCATTTCTCTCTCCTCAATAAAATTTTCTCCACTGAGTTCTCTTCGAGTCACATACTACTTTAAAAAAAAGAAAAGAAAAAAAAAGACGCAAAAGAGATGCCCGCTAGATTGAAAACCCGAAAGGGCGGTCTAGGCAAAAACCAGGGTGCGTCACAAAAAAAAACCAAGGACGAAGGGAGACTATTCTTCAACCTTCTTCATCGAACATCATTCGATCCTCTTTAAATCAAATCAACAAGGAGAGCCTTCTTCGATCATCTTAAAATCAAGAGAGTAGCCTCACAAGCCTGTTCACAAAGTCATCTACCGCATTTAAGCAACTTGGGGCTTGATAACACACTGACGGACACACACACACTCCGAAATAAAACAATTTTAAAAGAGTTTTGCAGCGAAATTAAAAGACACAAGAGTTAATTTTCTCAAGTTATATAATTATATATCTTGAGGATGGCTCAAAAGCCAAGACTTTATCTTCACTATATAAATTATTACAAAGTCGAAAGTTTCCTAACTCTATTACAAGTAGAAAACGAATAGATCAAAACACAAATCCTATTCTATCAAAAACACAATCAAGTCCAAAGTACTTGAGAGTGGAAAGACAAAGTATGGGACAAAGGGAAAAAGGAACCAAAGATGTCTTTTGTCTCTTGTGCAAGGAGTGTGGAAGATGTGTGTAATTGGTATATCTTCAAGTGTCCACACCTTGCCTATTTATAGTCTTCAAATGACTTGAAGGCTACTTAAAATAACAGCCTTGGGGCTGCCTTGGTCGTCCATGAAGAGTGGGGAGAGTGGCCAAGCTTGCTCCTTACATGTCGAGCATGACTTGGTCCATTTCCTTAATTGTAGCAGCCATATTCTTGATGCCCAAGTCCTAGCTTCACTCTCTTGTACACCCATGCATTCTCAGCCTTGTACACTTTAATAAACATCAACCAACCTTGGACTTAATCTTCACCACGTTTTCCTTAAAAAACAACAAGATAAGACTTTGTCAAAGTTACATATAAATTTCCTATTTATGCGTACGTAACTCTTCTCCAACTTCATTCCATGTTTCTAGCAACTAATCCAACCTTGTTATAACCTGAAATATGGACCACAAAACATATACATCTTGCAAATAATATTATACATTAGGATATAAATAAATATGGAAAGAATTATTCAATTATAAATCATTTCAGTTTGGGTAACACCTAACTGCCAGTGACAGCACATGTTGTAACACCCACAGTCTGTACTAACAATCTCCCCCTTAATTGATAATTTCTTTCCAAACTCCTAAGGGCTGATACATGCAAGATTATTTTAGTCATACATGATATAACAAAGTATCTCCCCAAAGATTAACTCCCCCTAAATTGGAGGAACTAACCGAAACTTATGTTTTATCGAAAATACTAATTATAAAAACAAGTTTTCACAAAAACAAGTTTTTTCAAATAACTAGTAATTAAAATCAAAGATAAAACATAGAGTTTAAACAAAAATAAATACCAACCACCAAAATATCAAAGTCTGAACAAACAAACCAAGATACGAATTGTTCCAAAACAAAGACATAACAGAAATTATTTTTTCAAACCAAATATCAAATACCTCAAGTAACCACCAGCATCACTTTGGACCAGCACTATCTCTCCCTGTTTGGGATGAAATTAGCTTGATGAACTCCTTAGTGTCATCTTTAAGCTTGGTCCAGCCCTACACAAATTCCCTAATGGTTGCAACTTGCATGAGCAAATATGCAATGACTGTGGTCTTGAGAATTGTTGGTGAATTATGCCGTAGGTTGGGAAGAGGAAGTAGATTTTCTTGGTTGGAGGAACGGGTGGAAAAGATGGAACAACCGTTGGAGTAGGTTGAGCCACCGAGGTAACCAATGGAGATTCATCAATGGACAAGGCCATACTAGGTGAAGCCATCTCAGTCAACACAGGAGATGTGTCCATGGGATAGGTAACACTTGAGACAACACCTGGTGATTGTTCCAATGGTGCAGTATAAGTTTTGGATGGAGAAGCCATGGTTGGAGATTTAGGAATTAGGTTGAGAAGAAATAGGAAGGTTTTTGATTTAGGAAAGATTGAGAGGGAGAGAGACACGGTGAAAGAGGAAAGAATATAACCATGTAGAGAGAGAGAGATGGAACGGTGAGAGAGATAGAGAGAAAATAGGGATTAGGTAGGATTTAAATGAGAATATAAATTAAACTTAATTTGATCTCTATTTACACTCCTAGATTTACCCAACTACTTCCCCTATTTACTTGCACACAAAATAAATACAAACTCCCCCATACCAATCAAAACAATCGGCCATTATCTTTTAATTTTTTTAATTTTTATTTTTCATTTTTTTTATTTTTTAATTAATAAATAACGAGTAAAAAATGAACAAAACAAATAAATATAGTCCATACGGTTTTTGCAAAACAAATCCCTAGATTTTAGGACTTAGTTATTTGATTTGTTTACCAAAGATAAAATGAATTTGTTAAAAACTTTTTCAAACTTTGTAAACTCTTAATCAGTAAAAAGACTTTCAAAGTTTAAAAATTTAAATAACAAAACCGAAAATAAAGAATAAAAATAATAATATAGCACATACAAATGTGTTAATGGCAATGATGGTAACACCTAGGATAACACATATGATAAAAATCCCTTGATAAATATTTTCATTTTCAAGAATTTCAGGCATAACAAGCTTAGCTATTTTCAAGCACTTCATGCATAACAAGCTTGTAAGAACATGAGGCATAGCTATTTATAAAATTCTTTTACACTTCTTTAAACAAGGAAGCATCGTAGTAACGAGCTCCGTGCCCCAAGTCTTATTTCAAGTGCAAAGTTTCATTGATTTATGCCGTTCAAGTAGGGTACACTGTAGTAGCGAGCTCCATGTCCCAAATACTAAGCACAAATCACTTCATACATTCTCATTGGCAAGAGTGCATCGTCGCAGCGAACGCCGTGCCCCAAGCTCGAGAGAATAGTATGGTATAAGAATTGCCTCTTTGCCTTTTTATTTATCACATACCAACATTAGTGACTTTGTCACTTTAAGCACAAAGGGAGTTTTAGCAAGTGTGTTATTCAGGATGTTATCCTACCACAACAAAAAGGTCACCATGTGCAGCAGTAAGAACTAAGCTTACCAAATTAACAAAAAGACAGATTTTCTTTTTTTAAATAAAAGAAAATAATAAGAAAAATTTAATGAAATATAATATACAACAAAATAATTCAGGAGTTTTTAAATAAAACAAAAACCAAGATTTTTTTTCAAACTAGAAAATCTCTCATGGTTAAAACCTTGAATCAAAAAATCATTTTTTAATTCATTAACAACCCTTTTATATTCAAGTTTAGATACAAACACAAGAGTGATTTACCTTAACATATTTTACCATGTCTCGATAATTTATCGGTTCCTTGTGTCTTTTTTGTATCACATCATTCAAATCCCCGATCACCTGGCTTATAGGATGATTCTTTTGAATTCTCAAAGGGGGATCCCTCCTCACTGGATCATTAACTCCATTGGAGTTCTTATCATCTTCATTTTCTGCACTTGGATAGATTTTTGGTGTTATCTCTAGTGTTGTCGTATCAATGACAACAATTGGTCCAACACCGAACTCAACACAAGGACCAACATTTGAGGTAACACTTTCTTCAGCAACTTCTTCAAGTTGTTCAACCCATATTATAGGAGTGTCTACAACTGATTCACCTGCAATGCTAGCCAAATCATCAAACAAAATATTTCCATACTCTTGAACGATTCTCAATCTCAAATTATACACACGAAATGCAAGACAATTTTGAGAATATTCAAGAAAAATGATCTTGTCACTCTTATAGTTAAATTTACCTAAAAGATTTCGATCATTTAATATGAAACAAACACACCAAAAAATATGAAAGTAATGAACATTAGATTTCTTTCCATTCAAAATCTCATAGGGTGTCATTGTTGTACCAGGTCTTAGAAAAATTCTATTAGAAATGTGACAACCGTGTTCAATGCTTCATCCCAAAATCTTTTCGAAATACTTTTGAAAAACATCATGACACGGGCCATTTTTAGCAAGATCCTATTTTTCTTTTCGGTCACCCAATTTTGTTGGAATATTTTAGAGGTCGAAAATTCATGGTGAATTCCCTTTTTCTCACAAAAAGTAGAAAAGGAAACATTATAAAAAAAATTTCCATGATTAGATCTTATACGAAAAATAGGTGAGCAAAACATATTTTTGATTTTGGAATGTAAGAATTTAAACTTATCAAAAATTTCAGATTTTTCTTTTAAAAAATAGATCCAAGTAAACCTAGAAAAATCATCCACAATGACATAAGAATACCTCTTACCTCCCAGGCTATCTACCTCAATTGGACCCATTAAGTCCATGTGCAAAAGTTGAAAACAATGTGTTGTTTCAAAGTGTTGCTCATGGTGTTGGGCAACACTGTGGTTAACACAGGTTTGCTTATATTTAAGGCAATCCCTACACACAAATTTATCTTTAAAAATCAATTTGAAAATTCCTTTAATAACATCAAACCTAAAAAGTTTCTCCAAATCTCTGTAATGGAGATGTCCCAATTTTTGATGCAACAAAAGTGTGTCATCAATTTTTGCCGAAAGGCAAACTTGTTTGTCATCAACAAGATAACAATTGTCACTAGACCTAGTTCCTGTCATCACACAATTGTTAGTACAATAAAAGACTTCACAAGTATTTTTGTTGAATTTTACCTCTAAGTTGTCATCACAAAGCTGGCTAATACTAATTAAATTAGCTACAAGCCCATCTATATGCAAGACATTCATTAAAGAAGGAAATTCAGAGACATTAAGTGTTTCTTTATCAATTATGTTACTCCTACTACCATTCTACAAGCAATTCCTCATAGAGGTTCTTCAATCCAACAATGAGCTCATTCTTACTAAGCTCATCCTTTTGCTCATCCTCACGTGAGCTTCCTGCATCCATGTTAGTTGAACCCATAAAACAAAAAACATTAAGAAAACTGAAATTGTTATACCTGCTGAATGTTATCTCATGTGTTATCCCATACCGGGTAACACTCGAGATAACATTTTCAGTATCTGAGTCACAAAGAGTGACAAGCATAGACGTTTGGTCTGAATATTCAGATTGGTTAGGATTTGCAGGATCAAAATCCATGACAACTGGATCAACCACTTAGTATCGTCAAGTGACCTGCTCTGATACCAATTGAAATTGTCACGACTTGACTGGACAGAGATGTTACCGTAGATGTTATCGAATACCTTTGATAACACACTGACGGACACACACACACTCCAAAATAAAACAACTTTAAAAGGGTTTTGCAGCAGAATTAAAAGACACAAGAGTTAATTTTCTCAAGTTATATAATTATATAACTTGAGGATGGCTTAAAAGCCAAGACTTTATCTTCTCTATATAAATGATTATAAAGTCGAAAGTTTCCTAACTCTATTACAAGTAGAAAACGAATAGATCAAAATACAAACCCTATTCTACCAAAAACACAATCAAGTCCAAAGTACTTGAGAGTGGAAAGACAAAGTATGGGAGAAAGGGCAAAAGGAATCAAATACGTGTTTTGTCTCTTGTGCAAGGAGTGTGGAAGATGTGTGTAATTGGTATATCTTCAAGTGTCCACACCTTGCCTATTTATAGTCTTCAAATGACTTGAAGGCTACTCAAAATAACAGCCTTGGGGCTACCTTGGTCGTCCATGAAGAGTGGGGATAGTGGCCAAGCTTGCTCCTTACATTTCGAGCATGACTTGGTCCATTTCCTTAATTGTAGCAACCATAATCTTGATGCCCAAGTCCTAGCTTCACTCTCGTGTATTCCCATGCATTCTCAGTCTTGTACACTTTAATAAACAGCAACCAACTTTGGACTTAGTCTTCACCACGTTTTCCTTCAAAACCAACAAGATAAGACTTTGTCAAAGTTACACATAATTTTCCTATTTATGCGTAACTCTTCTCCAACTTCATTCCATGTTTCTAGCAACTAATCCAACCTTGTTATTACCTGAAATATGGACCACAAAACATATACATCTTGCAAATAATATTATACATTAGGATATAAATAAATATGGAAAAAATTATTCAATTATAAATCATTTCAGTTCGGGTAACACCTAACTGCCAGTGACAACACCTGTGGTAACACTCACAGTCTGCTCTAACAGAATTATTTGAGAAAAAAATCCAATATCAAAAGTCCTATCTATTTTGTTGTTAACACGAAAAATGTATTTTGAACAATAATTTTAGGTTAATTTAATTATTATAATAAATATCTAAAAATTGTTATTGATAGTACATATAATTGTGTATCAATAACAAGTTTAAAATTTTTATTAATTAATTAAATTAATTTATAATTATTAATAAAAATATCTTTGTATTAACAGTAAAAAAGATAGAACTTTTAGTATGAGATGGATATAGTATCAACATTTAAAATTGAGTTGGTCTTATAAAAAACTAGTTTTTCCTTAAGATAAGGAAAAAGGTATTTTTTCAAAGCGCTGGGCATTATTATTCAAAACAAACGGTGGCATTTTCGTAATTACTGGCAACCATGATAATTGCCAGTGTTAATATTACAAATGACCAGTGATTTCATACTGGCGTTTTATAAACATGAAACTGACACTTTTCTCATGTGCCAGTGTTAATGTTAAAAATTGCCAATCAGTACACTGGCACTTTTTTACATTGATACTGGCAGTTATTAAAAGTGCCAGTGGTAGTGTTAATAATTGCCAGCCATTACACTGGCACTTTTTAACATTAATAATGGCACTTATAAAAGTGCCCGTTGTAGTATCAATAAGTGCCAGTGTACATGTCCGCACTTTTTACACCAAACACTGATACTCTTTTTGCTGGCACTCATGAATACATGCACTGGCACTTCAAAAAACATGAACTGGCATTCCAAAACACATGCACTGGTACTCTTTTTTGCTGGCACTCAAAAACATGCACTGACACTCAAAATACATAAACTGGCACTCAAAACCACATACACTGGCATTAGTTTACACTAGCACTGGCACATCAAATTCCTAGCACTGGCACATCAAATCCCCACAACAAATTCCCAAACTGGTAATCAAATATGTAGAAACTGGTAATCAAATATGTAGAAACTGGTAATCAAATATGTAGAAACTGGCACAACGCCTTTTCAAACACACAAATTCAAATCAATTGTTGGTCGGAATATGTAGAAACTGGCACAATGCCTTTTCAAACACACAAATTCAAATCAATTGTTGGTCGGAATAGTAAAAACTGAATCAAATTTGTATCAATCATTACCAATAATGAGGTAGTGTCGCCAAACAGGGAGCTCGGAGGAACAGGATCGATAGAGGAACGGTGAGGGAGATTGAAGGGGAGAGAGCTGGTCGTTGATTTGGGGAGAGTAGAGAGGGCGATTGCTGTGTTTGGCGTTGTTGGGGGCGGCGTCGATTGGGATAGAGAGAGAGATGGAAGCGAGGTGATGAGAAGGGGATTGGGTCACCGGTGAGGGAGATTCAGGGGACTTGGGTCACCGGAGAGAGATCTGGTGGTGAGGACGACGAGGGGCTCTGTTTGCGTGTAGAGAGAGAGACTCCTTTGCGTGCGTTTAGAGAGAGTGAGAGAGAATGAGCGTGAATGTAAAACACGTTTTTTTAAGCTCATAAAAAATGCGTTTTTTACAAGTTTTTGCTTTAAAATTGGGTGGCAAAATATTTGAAAGAAACATGCCATATTTATTACGTATTATAAAACAAATGACCTCAACGTTGGTTTTGTTGGTATGCAATAGATGAGGAAGAGGGAATGAATGAATAAGTGTCGGTGGAGGAAGAAATGGAAGAGGCAAACTTTTGTAGCAATCCGAAACACAAACAAACAGCCGTTGGCGTTTGATTTTTTTGGCCACATGTTGTGTTTATTGAGAGAGAATAAAGGTTGTGGGAGCCATCTTTTAATCCTACCCCCCTTTCTCCTTTATTTTTTTCACTTTGGGACCACCAAATTTAACCTTTCTTTTGGATATATTCAATTAACTAAAGAAAATTGTTATCTTGGGTGGCTTCCCGTAGGGGAGGTCACCAGTTCGATTGCCAGAATCGCGTGGATTAATTTCTTCCTGAGTTTTGGGGTTTTTAAGGCCTCCCGACATCCATTCGTTAAAGGAAGCGACATTCGCTGCAACCTCAGTGTGGGGAGTTCAACTACCGCGTTGTAGGAGGGCTCCCTTGGGGCCAGGAGTATAAGGGGTGCTGCCACCCTGACTGATTTGGACATATCCGCGATTTACCTCCGCTAGGACACTGTAGGGCCAGGAGCTAGTGGTCCTGGACTAACTCGGCAAGTGGAACCTGGGTATCAAAAAAAAAAAAAAACTAAATAAAATTGAACTCTTACCGTCAGTCAGTAGCGAAGTCAGTATTTTTAAAAATGAGATTTGATATTTCTAAAGAGATGAATATTTAATAACTGTATCCAAATTTAGCATGAAAGGGTCAAAATAATATTATAGTGCAAATTTTCTTAAATTAAAGGGGTCAAAATGTAAAAAAACAATTATTTTAGCGATAAAAAGTCATTTTCTAAAATTTTGAAGGTGGTAATATGGGCAATTTCCAAAATTTAAGGGGTAGTCAAATGACCCCCACGTCTTTCACTTGGCTTATCCGGTGTTCACACGTAATGATATGGATAGGAAAGAAAGCAAAATTTTAAAAATAATCTTGTAAAATGTGGATCAGAAAATAATAATTTGGATAAAATTGGACTAAACTATCAAGTTTTGCATGTTTCTTCTCTCAAGTGCACTCATTTCACTTTAATTACTGTCATACTTTTTGATTTATTTACTAAAATTTATTTTGTCTTTTAATGCATGTCTAAATTTAACTTTTTGTTAAATATCTATAAAAAATAATTAACTTTGATACACCATCTCGTTTTATGTACCGCACTGTATCGGTTCATACTGTTCTGAATCGTACCATACCGGTCGATACACACCAATTCGACGTAACAAACAAAAAAAAGATTTCGTAACATTTTAAAAGATCCTTTTTTAAAAATATGTATATGTATATTTTACAAATTTTGACTATAATTATAAATTTTATTTTATTAAATTTATATGAAAGATGTTTTTTATTAGATTATGAAAAATTATGTTAAATAATTGCCAAATATGTCAATATATTATAAATTATAAAAAATAAAATAAAAAGTGTGGTAAACCCAATATAATACACCGATATATTTCAGTATCGATACGTACGCTTCTAATGAGCAAAGTGGTGAGCTTATCGGTACGGGATTGATAAGTACTCCCTTCGATCCGTTCGAAGCTTCACCTTTTATTCAAATGGGTGTCTCGATAAAAGCTTCATTTTTTATAAAATGGAAAATGTTTATTAATATTCTATTATATCCACTAACTTTTTTCTCTCACACATTTAAATTATGGGTCCCAGTTGTCATATCCACTCACTTCTTCCCTCTCACAACCCTTCTCCCACTTTCATTATTTTTTAATATACTCCCTCCGTCCCATACCTACGTGCACACTTTCCATTTTGGGCGTCCCAAACCTACGTGCACATTTCCTAAAATGGAAAGGAATCTTTACTATTCCCTCCACTCATTCTCTCTCCTACATTATTTTAATACTCACAACACCATTATAATTTACTATTCCCTCCACTCATTCTCTCTCCTATTTTATTTCACACTCACAACACTTTCAATATAATACTCTCTCCTTAATTTACGTGAAAAGTCAAATCGAGCACATAGATCCGGAACGGAGGGAGTATAATTTTTTCTTAATTTGCGTACTTCATCAAATTGGTGAAGCATGGATCGAAACGGAGGGAGTATGCCTTAATCTATAAACAATCATCATCCATAAATTGTTTCAACAAATTAAAAAAAAACAAGCCCACAATGATAAGTTGATAACAATAAAAATTAGAAATAATGTAATCTTCTTTAAGAAAAGATCTCACACTCCTTAGTGATTAAATTAAGATAAAGGGGCATGTGAGGTTAAAAACTTTTACGTGCCTCGGTTAGAAGAGTCCACAGAATAATTAATTCCATTGACCAATCATTTTCTAACTAAATCATTCATCCACTATTTTTTTAGAATCGATCATAAGAAAAACGCATTTTTTTCTAATAATTAGAAAAATATATATTTTTGAATCAAATCTAAATTGGATCGATGTCATTTTTGTAAATAACTGGACTTTGCGTTCACTGTCAGTATAAATTACAATGAGTGTCATCATTAATTAGATGGAGTGTCGACAAATGTACACAACACTAAAAAACACTAATGATAACAATAACGATATAAGCGACATTAGTTAGAATAAGTGTCAGCACATGTATATGACACTAAAAAACACTAACACTAAAATTAAAAAGGTATAGCCAACATTAGTTACAGTGTATGTGTTTTACTATAAATAGTGATTGTGTTAGCAAAACATTTGATTTTGGATGAACCACATGAATCACAACATATCAAATTGAAAAGAATTTCGAGACCTACATAAAACACCAACCTTTGGCCTTTGAAATAGGGTTTACAAACCCTAAAAGACGTCATTTGGTCCCTTAAACGGGCTTTTAAAATTTTTATAAATTTTGTTATTGAATAATAGAGCATGTATTTTCATAAATGCTTACACATGTGTTAAAGAGTGCTAACATATGTATGAAAGAATGCCAATTTCTGTTAGTAATGCCAGGGCCAGAGTTAACGACCGTTAGATTCAGTTGATAACCTTCAACATTTACGAAAATGCCACCAGTTAAAAAATTTTTGAAAAGCAACAGTTATTTACAATAATGTCACCGAACATGATTTAAAAATACATTTTTCTACCCTTCGAAAAAAAAAAGTGATTTTCCCAAGATTTTTAGCTATTTTTATGCTTTGAAAAAAAACCCCATATTTTTATTTTTACTTCACTTTTACCATTCACTCTTACTTTTATCTTCTAGTATACTTTACATATTGGGGGTTTCTATAATAGGATTGTCTAGATTTTATGGTCGTTAATTGCTCAATAAAATTAAGAATATGAATAGCACAATAAGCACAAATTAGTTACAAAAATTTGCTTACAAAATTATATGTGCAATGATTTTATTGATGCTTTTGATTAGATTGTAGCGGATCTACTATCGATATAAACAATAAAATATCGTTAACTCATTTTGTAATAAAAATTTTGTAAATTTCTTTTGTGATACTAGCATAGCATTGCTTATGAATACTCCATCCGTCCCATCGATCTTAAGAAAACTTTCCATTTTGGGCGTCCCGCCAATTTTAAGAATTTAAAAAATGGAAAGTTTTTATTATTTTTATACTCTTTCTATCCCACTCATTCTCTCTCCTACTTTACTTTTACACTCACAACATTCTCTCTCCTAACTATTCATCCCACTCATTCTCTCTCATATTTAATTTTGTAATAAAAATTCTTGTACTCATTTCTCCTAATACTATAATAATACTAGCATAGCATTGCTTATGAATATTTATTTGTGTACTATTACCCAACCAAAGTCATTATTTGATAAAAGAAATACTAATATGAATTGTGGATGCAAAATGAGAACAATAATTATATAGAGAAAATCCTTTAATTTTGTGAAATGGCCGTTGTAGTTCTCTCTCTGTCCCACCAGAAGAATAAGGTTTTTACTATTTTTTTGGTCTGTTTTATAATGTTTTATAATAAGATTATTAGTTACTTTATTATTTAAAATGGACAATTAGATTAGTTTATCATTTTTACAACAAAAAACCCTATCCACTTTTCTCTCCTACTTTATATTTCAAACTCACAATATTTATTTTTTCCCTTAATTTTCATGTAAATATGTACTCCCTCCGTTCCGATTGAAAAGTCACAAATTTTCTTTTTGGGTGTCTCATTTAAAATGGCATTTTCCCAAAAAGGAAAGTTTTTATTACTATTCCACCCACTCATTCTCTCTCCTACTTTACTTTTACACTCACAACATTCTCTCTCCTAACTATTCCTCCCACTCATTCTCTCTTCTATTTAATTTTTCATACTCACAACATTTACATTTTTTCTTTTTTCTACATTACTTTCCTTAATTTGCGTGCGAGACACAAACTTTGCCTTTTGGGCTGGGACGGAGGGAGTACATAATAAGCGGAAGGGTAATTTTTATGGAGTAAAATCTTATTCCACAAATGCCCCTACCCGCAACCCATGCCTCGCAAGAGAAACCTCACTCTCTCAAAGTGTCAAGCTATAACTTAAAGATGAATACCAATGTCTGATCAGCCAACCGCCATTTCTTCACCTCAAAGCCTCTTTCTCTCTCTCTCTACCAATTACCACTCGTAACAACCTCCACTACTGACTACTACTCAATTACAGTTTGTTCATAGTGTCAAGTCAAAATGGACTCAGAAAGAAAAAGAGCAGTGGCAGGAAAAAATGGAGTAATTTCAGGCTCTGTTTGGGAATCCAGAATGAAGAATGATGATGTTAAAGTTGGCTTCAATGCCGATCAAATTTCCCAGGAAAATGTCACTTCATCTGATCAAAACAAAGGCAACAGTAATGATATTAATGAGATTCAAGTTTACAAAAGGTTGAGGCCCAAACAGAGTGTTGTTGTTTCTGCTGCTGGGGTGAGTTCTGGGAAGAGAAAGACATGGAAATCGGATAATTCCGATGGGTTTGAGAAAAGCCCAGTTCAGATTTCCAAGCAGAGGTCGTCGGAGAAGGAGAAGAATTCCGATGAAAAGTTTAGGGAATTGAGCGTTTCCGGTGACGGGATCAAGAAAAGCCCAGTTCAGATCAAGAAAACGAGATCTGATGCAGTTGATGAGTTTGACAGAAGCCCGATTCATCGGATGAGAACCAGAGCTATGTGGCAGAGATTGTCAGGTGATTCCGGTGACCAGAATTCGATTTCTTTAAGGAAATTGAAATCTGGTCCGGATGAATTTGAGGGGAGTCCCAGGTTGAGGAAAGCGAAATCCGAGAAGAGATCCGTTGAATTGAGAAATGAAGAGCCAGAGAAGGGTGAAATCGGAATCAAGAAGAGTCAATCTGCTCAAAGCTTGGAGGGGCTTGACGCCATTGAAGAGAAGGTAATCACAACAACGGATTTGGACATCATGGGACAAATCAAACCTCCTAAATTCGAGGAAACCGACGAGGAAGAAGATGATTGGGACGATGATGAAATGGATGAAGGGATTGAGAAGAAGAGCATTGTTGTGAAACAAATGAATTTACTATCACCAAAAGAAGAGATTCAAGTGGTTTCAGAAAAGAAAATGGTTCAAAAAAATGAAAGAACAGCACCACCCATTTCATCAATTGTGGGAAAACAGGTTCCTCCTGTTGTTAATCATTCCAAATTCATTTCAAACAACATTAGCACAAATCTAAGTAAGTTCTTAGATTTTTTTTTCTTTTGGGAGTGGATTGAGTTGAATTCTGGTTTTGGGTTATTAAATTTAATCATATGTTTGAATATTTGCAGCTTATTCAGCTGAAGAATTTGATGAACCCCAGAAAGCTACTAGAACTCATAGCAAACTGCAGAGTCTTGGTTAGTTTTATTTTATGGTTTATTATCAATTAAAGCCTATTAGTTTTCATGTCCGGGACCGGTTACATCAAACTGTCTTTAAGTTTATGGATGCAAATTCATGGGTATGATCAGTGGCAAAGCCACATAGATTTTGGAATGCGTTAATTTTGCACTATCAATTTTTTAGAAAATGACTTTTTACTACTAAAAATGATGATATTGATAAAAAATTGCACTAAATTATTATTTTGACCCCCCCCCCCCGCATACTAAATTTGTATACATCAATTATATTAATTATCCCAAGAGCAATCTCGACCCCTATTACAAAAAATTCTGGCTTCGTCACCGGGTATGATCGTCTTTTAACCACCATAACACTACCAACGGCGGCCATTTGGTATGGGATGTTGTCAACTGTACTGCATGCAGTATGACACTAGAAAACCTCGATGTAACACATTAGTTTCTATTTATGTAGGTACTAATAGTTTTTCATGTATGTTAAATTTACAGCTGATTTAGTTATGTGGAAGGATGTCTCAAAATCAGCGTTGATATTTGGAGTTGGGACATTTTCCATAATTTCATCCTCATACACCAAAGATCTTAATACCAGGTTAATATATAAATAACTTATTATTATGATATTTTTTTTTTCATTTTACTTATTATCTAATTTAATTTAGAACACTAAATTTTCCTTTGATTTATGTCTTTTACAGCTTTATTTCTGTAATTTCCTACATGGGTCTTGTGTATCTTGCTGCAATCTTCCTATTCAGATCAATTATTAAGAGGTAAGTTTGTTGAATTGAATACTTTATTGAGTTTCTGATGCCAAGTTAACTTAATTAATCTTATATTTAAATTAAATAAACAGGGGTGCCGTAGACACAGATGATACAAATCAAGAGCATGTTGTTGGGGAAGAAGAAGCAATTTGGATATTGAAATTAATCCTTCCTTATATAAATGAGTTCCTCTTGAATGTTAGAGCCCTTTTTTCTGGTCATCCTGCTACTACTATGAAGGTAATATTTAGTACAAATAACTAAAGCACAATTTTTAAAAAAGTTTTACAAATACAATTCCTTTTTTTTACAACTGATCAGGACCTGAAAATATTATCCTAAAAGATTACAAAATGTATCAATATTGGCAGTTGGCAGTGCTGCTCTTTGTTTTGGCAAGGTGTGGCAGCTCCATAACTATTTGGAAGATGGCCAAATTGGGTGAGTTTCTTTTTCTTTCCATTTCATTATGAGTATTAAAAATTAGACATCACATTAAACAAGGGTAATTTGGGAAGAAACGTAAATTAACAAGTAAAACTTTTCTTGAAAAAAACTGTGTTATTTGTACATAAGATAAGAATATCTGGTTCCACCTGACTCAAATTAGATTAGTCGGCATCCAATGTGATGATGACTAGTATTTTCAAAAAAATAAAAGAACTGTGAAGAAAGTTTGTACTCAATGCTTCACAAGCTTGTACATCTCAACTGGTACTTCTATGAGTACATTATAAGCCAAATGGGCAATTTTGTAGAGACTGGCTTTTTCTTTGCAAAAGCTGTCTTGATATATAACAAGAAAGAAGCACTTATTTGAGCAATTTTTTGCAACATTTTCTGGGCTACCAAACAAGGCATAACTGACAATGTGTTTGGTTTGATTTTTTTGACAGGCTTTTTTGGGGTTTTCACAGTCCCAAAAATTTGCTCCTCCTATTCCACTCAATTGACAGCTTTTGGTAATGTGAACTCAACACTTCACCTACTTCTTTGAATTCCATGCAACTCCTTGTCATTAATGTATTTTCTGTAGTACTACTGTTCTCCTTTACTATTGTTGAGCTCTCATTGTCTACTATTCACTCAGTTTCATTAGACTTAAAATTTTCTTTCCCAATACGGGAATTAAAAAATACTAATATAATAAAAGGAGAAAGAATGAGTGGAGAAGGTATTGCAAGTATGAAAAATAAAATAGGAGAGAGAATAAGTTGGAGGAATAGTAAGAAGATTGTTGTTGTGAGTATAACAAAAGGGTCCCATTGAATATAAAAATAATATAAACTTGCTATTTTGAGACGTATTAAGTCGAATGGGACGCCCAAAATGAAAAATTGTCTCAAGTTGAGTGGGGGATGGAGTATACAGTTATAGGCATCTGAGTTTTGGACAATTATCATTGCCCCCTTAAAATTTGGTTGTCTGGTTGTCTCATTGCTTGCCACCTTTTGTTAACTTTATGCAAACAAAATGACTATTTTACCTCTAAATCTTATTTTTGCAAAATCCAAATAATGGGTTAGTCATTTTAGAGATTTGGGGATACAATAGTCCTTTTTTTTTTTTGCTTAAAGTTGATAGAAGGGAATACTAAGATGAAATCAAACCTTAAAAAGGGCAGTGATAATTGTTCAAACCTCAGGGTGGTGGGTAGTGAAATAACCTATGTACATAAGCATATATACTTATCATTGAATCAAATATAGGTACATTTTGGATTCAACGCTTCAAAGATGCTTGGGAATCATGCACTCACAAAAAGGCAGTAGGATTCGCCATTTTTACAGTTGTATGGAACCTTTCATCGGTCATTGCTCGTATTTGGGCAGGTAAGTGAAGACCGAATTTGCTATGCACACAACAAAAACATGCGTTATAACGAACAAAATGATAAAATATGTAACCATTTTTTCTTAATATTTTTTAAATGTATTTGGGATGCAGTTTTCATGCTATTTGTGGCCTTCAAATACTATCAACAGTCATTGGTGAAAGAGGAATGGACCGAAGAAGATGCTGCTACTACTACAGTAACAACAGGAAGAGGTCAAGATTCTTGGCAAGGACAAAAACAAGGAAGACGTGGTGGTCCCACTTTAATGGAGAATTCTCAAATATTAAAGAAAAAATAATAAAATAAAAATATTACTGTTATTTTTGTTATTATCAATTATTTCATATGTTTACAAATATTTCTTCTTGTTCTTTCTCCCCCATTTAGGGGTAAATAAGGAAATGTAGCTTTTTTTTTTTTTTTTTTTTTTTATTAAAGGGTCATTGTACATGTCTTGTTTTAGGACTCTCTGTGCTAGTGGGCTTGTTATCCATATTATGATGTTTTGGGCTTACATAGGCTTTTTGATATGGGTTCCAAAACTTAACAATAATATCTGGAGTTGGCCAAACAGGTGGCTCGGCCAGAAAGGCAGGTTTGGTGGGCTTCGGGCCCGGCCCAATGAGCTTTTGGCTTTGACCTGGCCTGATGATCACACATACTCCCTCCGTTCCGCTAAGGTTGCAACAAATGGGTTGAAGCACGTAAATAAATTAAGAAAGGGGAATAATGAGTGGTTGTGAGGAAGAGAGAGAATGAGTGGAGAATAATGAGTGGTTGTGAGGAAGAGAGAGAATGAGTGGAGAATAATGAGTGGTTGTGAGGAAGAGAGAGAATGAGTGGAGAATTATAAAAATAATAAAAAGTTTTCTTTTTTGGTAATGTTGCAACTTAAGTGAAATGTCAAAAATGACAAAATGTTGCAACCTTAGCGGAACAGAGGGAGTATTTTATTTTATGTACAAACTGACAAAAATATCCCGGAATAGCCACCAACCAGCCTACGGTCCGACCTATATATGTGAAACCCAATTTAAGGTAACAAATGAACAAGAGAGTCCAACTCAACTTTAGCCCACTCAAGATAAACAACTGTATCGTCTATTCAATTCAATGGGTCAAAACTTTTACCAACAGGAATCAATTTGTCTCCATATATTAGGCCAGGGTAGAGCACATCTATAATCTTGATTCTAGCCTCTTGGATTTAATTTAGCAAACGATCTAGATTTCATAACTCATAACTGTGTAGCTCTAATTATAAACTAATAACAAATACTCCAGTTTATATTGGAAAATGACATTTTAAAATAAATCTCTTTAAAATGAACAAGACAATATTCTAACAATTGTGCAATCATTTACTCCCTCAGTCAAAAAAAATAACGACAAAAACAACAATTTTTTTTTATGATCGATAGATTTAATTTTTTTGAACAGTATAAATCGAGATACGAATATGGGCTTGCCCCAATTGGGCTCAAATGGATTGGGCCATAAACATAATCCATATACAAGTTATGGGAAGCAATCATGTGCTTCCTCGATCTCGTACCTCGTCATCAACAAGGCTAATCAAGACCCAATATACAAGTATGCATGCCCCAATTACAAGTACCGAGGATACCCTCCTCGTATGCCGAGGGGTACCTCCTCGGCCTTACATTGACAACGGGTTCTACATATCTCTTTCCTTGGCTCATCATGCTTCGAGACGTCACAAATAACGAGGAGAGGAAAGTTCTTATCTCGGCATGTCTTCATATGACGAGGAGACAGAATCATGCATCTCGGCATATTCACATGCCGACAGATAGTCAATTGATGAGGAAACTAAATCATGCACCTCGGCTTACATGAAAATGCCGAGATAAGACATTTACACTCCTCGGCTATCCGACCAGCAAATTGAACAGCCCTACTCAAACAAGGATTCAACAGTTATTATCTTATCAGGATTATAACCAACAACACCAATTCGAGTCAAACAATGACTCCTTAACAGATATAATCCTCCTAGGATTATCATCTTCTCTCTTTACAAGTTCTATTCAACATGAATTCTATCAATCAATCCCTATAAATACAAGTCATGTAGCACAATATTGGGTACGTTACTTTTTACAGACAGGAACTCTGTCAATTTAGTTTCTTACACCAAAACCGTGAACTTACTCTCACGCCGGAGGGCCTTTAGCCGGACTTGCCCGGCTTAGTTTACGTTTTTTCTCTTATTTTCAGGCCTAGCAATCGCCGGAGCAAACGATCGCTTGGATTCGGGCTGTCTTGACGATTTTGGCATCATCAATTGGTTCCATTGCCGGGAAATCGATTCAAACAACCTTTGTTTAGCCTTGAAAAAGTTCGTCTGAAGCCTGATTCTTGCCGGAATTGTTTTCTGATTTAACGGAAAATTCTGTTCCGCTTTGCTATGTTTCAATTTTGGCCGATTTTCTGCAGTTTAGCCGGAATTTGCCCAGATTTTGCTTGAAACAAGCGTTTTTGATCGGAAAGTTTGGCGTTGTAAAATTGCGATCTGCAATTTTGTTTTGGCGTTGAATTTTGCCCCAAAGTTTGGCTGAAAATCTTTATTATTGTGAAATTCGCCCAATTGGTAATTTGTTTATTACAATTGTTAATTTGCAATGGAGGACGGGCAATTTACAAGTGTTACTGCCGAGGAGCAAACTCATGTGGAATCTGAAAGATTGCTTGTTGACACGGGGGCTTCTCGTGATATCCTGTACTATTCTGCTTTCCAACAGATGGGCTTGAAGGACACCATGTTGAAACCTTATCATGGAAGGTTGGAAGGATTCACCAACCATAAGGTTGGAGCTAAGGGAACTGTAGAGCTAGAACTTGAAATTGGCGAACATCCCTTCAGATCCAAGGCTACTGTCAGTTTCGTAGTCATGGACTTAACAAGTAATTATCATGCCATCATAGGCATTCCAAGTCAAGATAAACTTGGGCTGGTTGCCTCCCTTCCTCACCAACGAGTTAAATTTTCCACTCGTGCCGGAATTGGATGTGTGAGGGCGACCCCCAAAGACTTCTTGGAACATGTCGTCAGAAGCAGGAAGAAATCTAAGAGTGTGGAGATAGATACTCTCGAGGAAAACATCAAGATCTCTAAATCTAAAAAAAACAAACGAAACTAGCTCCAGAATGAGTTACATCCGTGAGGTCCTGGAAGAAGAACCTATGGTCCTAGAAATTGCAGCTGACCAAGGCACAATTCCACCCGTTCCTGAAGAGCCTATGGTCCTAGAAACTGCAGATGACCAAGGCATAGTTCCACCCGTCTCTGAGCAAGTCCCATTCTCGTCAACGGCCAGAACTCGGGGGCCAACCATGACTTGAGGAAGGTCGATCCGCTCGACGTTGATGAACTAATGGAGGAAGAGGGCCTCAACGTGAATAACAATGAAGGAAGGAGAATTAGAGAAATCATCATCGAGTCCCTGGAATTTCGAGATGGTCCTGAAATGGAGCCTGTGGACGAGCTGGAAGAGGTGGTCATTAACCCTGACTATCCTGAACAAAAAATCAAACTCGGGGGCCAGTTATCTCCAGAAGAGAAGGAAGAGATCATCTCCCTCTTAAAAAATAGTCTCGACGTCTTCGCTTGGAGAGTCGAAGACATGAGGGGGATCAATGAAGAAGTAGCACTCCACCGCTTGGAAGTTGACCCATTGGCGAAAACTATCTCCCAGACAAGGAGAAATTTTGCAAGGGACAAGGAGGAGGCTATTAAGGAAGAGGTGCAAAAGTTACTGAGCGCCGGAATTATACGTGAAGTCAAATACCCCGTTTGGTTGGCCAATGTAGTAATGGTCAAGAAGCAGAATGGGAAGTGGCGAATGTGCATCGATTTCATCGTTCAACAAAGCCTGCCCTAAAGACAGTTATCCTCTTTCCAGAATTGACAAGCTGGTTGACTCCATTGCTGGACACCGTACACTCAGTTTCCTAGATGCCTATGGCTATCACCAGATAAAAATGGCAGAAGAGGACATCGAGAAGATGGCCTTCCAAACACCTGTGGGAAATTATTGTTATGTTATGATGCCTTTTGGGCTCAAGAATGCGGGTGCCACGTACCAACGGATGGTGAATCAAGTATTTGGCGCACAAATAGGCCGAAACATGGAGGCCTACATTGATGATATGGTCATTAAGACCAAGGAGGGCAGTCACGCTCCTGAACTGGAAGAGACAATAAACAACCTCCGAGCTAATAACATGAAGCTAAATCCAAGCAAGTGCGTATTTGGAGTAACGACGGGAAAGTTCCTAGGCTTCATGGTATCTCAAAGGGGAATAGAGGCCAACGCTGAAAAAATTAAGGCCCTCATTGATATGAAGGAGCCTACCAACATCAAGGAGGTTCAGAGACTAAATGGAAGAATAGCGGCACTTGGAAGATTCATCGCCAAATCCGCCGAAAAGTCACTATCATTCTTCAAGGTACTGAAGGGTATCAAGAGCTTCTCCTGGACTCCCGAATGCTCTGAAGCATTCCTCCGGTTGAAGGAGTACTTGGGTTCCCCTCCCTTACTTAGTAGTCCGATTACCGGTGAAATGTTATATGTATTCCTAGCCGCCACTGATCATGCAGTCACAACTGTTCTAGTTCGGAATGAAGAAGGAACACAGAAGCCTGTCTACTATGTTTCCAAGGCATTATCTGACGTGGAAAGTAGATACGTCAACGTGGAAAAGATAGCGTACGCACTAGTTATTGCCTCAAGGAAACTACGTGCCTATTTTTCTGCGCATCCTATCACAGTTTATACCAATGAACCATTGAAGAAGATCCTGCATAACTTGGATGGCTCCGGACGTCTCCTGAATTGGTCAATCACTCTTACTGAGTTTGATATCACTTACCAACCAAGGAGGACCCTCCTGGCACAGCCTTTGGTTGACTTCATGGTTGAGACTGCCTTCATGGGTGAACATGTTCCCACCTCCCGTAAGCAAAACACGCCGGAGGAAGAAAAGTCTCCCGTCGAACTCCCATCCAACTGTTGGATTTTATACACGAACGGATCAGCTACAAAAGAAAGAAGCAGAGCAGGAGTTGTACTGGCAAGTCCGAAAGAAGAATACACCATGCAAGATGCCATCCGTTTCAAGTTCCCTGCCTCCAACAATCAAGCTGAATACGAAGCTCTAATATTTGGTATTGAGTTGGCTTCTTTCTACGGAGCAACCAAGGTGGCGGCATTCTGTGACTCCCAACTGGTTGTTAAACAAGTGAAGGGAGAGTATAACACCCAAGACCCCACCCTTACCAAATATAGAGATCTGGTTCTAGGCATGACAAAGAAGATGGAATTCTTCGAACTCAAGCAAATAGGCAGGGAAGACAACCAAGTCGCAGACGTTCTGTCTAAACTAGCAACCATGGATGTGTCTAAGTCTAAGACCAATCCATATGTAGTTTACGCTGAGGAACCTGCGTATGAAAGACTACAAGTCATGCTCCTAGATGGAGAGGAGAGATGTTGGATCAGTGACTACATTGATTACATTCAGAAGGACCAACTCCCGAAAGATGAAACGCAAGCTAAACTTATCAAGAAGAGGTCCCCAAGGTTCGTTGTGATGAGCGGAGTCCTCTACCGAAGATCTTTCACGAAGCCCCTGCTAAGGTGTGTCTACCCCAAGGAAATTGAGAACCTCTTTACAGAAGTACATGAAGGTGTTTGCGGCGGACACCCGGGGGCCAGAACCTTAGCCAACAAGATCATCTCGCTAGGTTACTATTGGCCAAACCTGAGGGAGGACGCGCATGCCTATGTTAGAAAATGTGACAAGTGCCAAAGATTCTCCGACATTCCTAGACTATCGACAGTTGAGAAAACACTTGTAATACTTACGTGGCCATTTGATATGTGGGGGATCCATATCATCGGACCCTTTCCTCCCGCCCATGGTAATTGCAAGTATGGGATAGTAGCTGTTGATTACTTCTCCAAGTGGATAGAAGCGAAAGCATTGGCCAAGATAACGGAAGAGAACGCAATCAACTTCGTCCATGATTACATCTGGTGTCGATTTGGCCTCCCGCACACAATTGTTTCGGATCATGGACTCCAATTTTCCGTAGCCTTCACAACAGAGTTAGGAAGAGTAAAAGTTCGCCACGCAAAGTCATCAGTTAGCAGACCCCAAGGCAACGGTCAAGCAGAAGCTACCAATAAATTAGTCCTAACAGCCCTTACCAAGAACCTTGAAGGACGCGAGGGTAGATGGTTGGACGAACTTCCCCTAGCTTTATGGGCTGTTCGCACAACCACCCGGGGGCCAACCGGGGAAACCCCATTTGCATTAACCTTCGGTTCTGAGGCTATGACACCAGTTGAGATGGCCATCCCAACTGTGAGAAACTCCCACTACGATGAGCAAGTCAACAAGGTTAATAGGCTCCTAGACCTAGACCTAGTAGATGGAAAATGACTAGCTGCACAGATGAGGATGGTAAACTACAAACAAAGGACCAAGGCATATCATGACAAGAGAGTCATCAGAAGAGTATTCCAAGTAGGCGATTGGGTACTTAGAAAAATCGAAGCAACTGGTCGAAAGGCAGAACAAAACAAGCTTTCTCCAAATTGAGAAGGTCCCTATATCATCACTCAAGTCATTCGAGAAGGGACCTACAGATTGAAGACTAAGGAGGGAAAGGATCTCAAGCATCCGTGGCATTCTGACAATCTTCGGAAATACTATCATTAGTCTAGTTCTTTTTGTAATAGATCAGTTTCCCGTTTTTCAGTCTTTTACTTTTTAGTTGATAGGATTGCAGTTTGATGTAATCAAGTTTCAGTTTATGAAAGCAACTTCTTCCAACATGCAAGGCAACTATCAATTCCTGACACAAGCACCAGAAGACGAGGATTTTATCCCCGACTCTTCAAAACATGTCTTACGTCTTGACAAGGGTCCGCCTTGACTCAATGATTTTATCCCCGACTCTTCAAAACATGTCTTACGTCTTGACAAGGGTCCGCCTTGACTCAATGACTAAGTTCCTAACAGCCAACACGAGGATCTTCCCTCAACTTACTGGCTTACCTTACATCCTGACAAGGGTCCGCCTTGATTCAAGGATTACAAGGTTCAAACAGTCAAGACCGAGGACCTCTCCTCGGCCCATTGACTGGCCTCACGTCAAGACAAGGAAACACCTTGTCACTATGACTAACAGGCATCGCGTCTGAAACCTGTGTTTGAGTCATCTTCCTCGGCATAAGGATACGAAAAAGAAGAAACCATACAACAGTCAAAGCCGAGGAGCCCCTCCTCGGCTTATACGACTTGGAAGGGAAGTCATGACCGAGGGAATACACCTCGGCCTAACGACTCACTCCTTAACCGAAGGACGAGGGAACCTCCTCGATTTTCTACCTACAACAAAGTCTTGTACCTGTACATATCACACAGACAAGCATTCAAACAATTTATTAAAACACAAGCATGAATTGAGACAAAAGGATTTGTTCATTGATATTTCATAAGAGATTACAAGTCCTACCAACTATTACAAAAAGGAAAAATCCTATGCCTGAGTGTCCTCGAAGGGCTTATCTAACCAATCCTCCGTAGAGGCACCAGGGGGAGGAGGGACATTCTGTTCAGTTCCAGCATCAGTCTTCTCGACCTCTCCTCCCTCAACCTCGGCTTCCGGGTCCTCGGCCCCCATCCCCTCATCTTCAACGGCCTCAACCAGAGCTTTAAGGTTGCCAGGATCCACAGACGAGGGCACCCATGCTTCACGGCCTGCCTGGGCATCTACCCCGGCCATGATCTCCAAGTTGTATTGAGAAAATGGGACCAGGGGGTGAAGAGCCCTATCTTCTGGGTCATACTGATCCTGACTGATCAGCAGAGCAATTTTATTTAAGTCTAAGCCGGTGGTGGGATCAGCCAACAGACGATGGGCCAGGTGAAGGTAGCCGTCCTCGAACATGGTCGCCGTCTTGGCGTCCACGACATCTTGGAAGGCCGAGCTGGTCATCATGGCGTCCTGGAAGGCCTAGCTGGCCTTAAAGCGCGCCACAGCCTCCTCTTCCCTAGCAGGAAAGGTAGCCTCATAGACCCGACATTTGGCTTCAACTTCCTCGGCCCTCACTTAGACCTCGGCCTTGGCCTTCCGCTCCTCAGCCAATTCTGCATCTTTTAGCCGGAATTGTTCCTCGGCTTTATCACGGGCGTCCTTAGCCTGCACATGAGCCTCCTCGGCTCTCTTTACCTCGGCCTTCACTTTGGCCTGAGCAGCCTCAAGGTCAGTATCCTTGGCCTTCAGTAGCTCGGCCAGAGCGGCCTTCTCGATCTCACCCTTCTCTTGGGCGGGCCTAGCGTCATGCAATAGTTTGGCATTATTCTTTGCCAAGACATTCTCGTATGCCGTAACGGAAGCCCACTGCAAGATAAACCAATATCAGGTATCATATCAAGTATTAAGTTACGAAATCAACAATTGAGGATACGAGATAGTTACCTCGGCCATCATAAGTCCTTTACGGCACAACAAGTTCTCTTGGCTAGGCTTCTCTCGAACGAGCGCCTCATAAGCCTCCTCGTCCAAAGCTTGTTGAACGGGAGCTTGACCTAGCCTCAGCAGAGGACCCTTCCTGTTTTGCAGAGGGATACCCCTCAAGCGCGGGACATTTGCCGCCATACGCCGAGCCAGCTCATCGGCATGGTCATAGGTTTTGATGGTCTGAATGGTGAGGGGAGGAGGATCTTGGAGATTCGAGGGCTCCACAGCCGCCCTTTTTGTTGCAGGCTCCTTGACAGAAGCACTTGGGGGCCTCTTCGAGCTTGAGCGCCGTTGGACTAGATCGGTGTCCTCGGCCGGAGGGATGTCAGTATCCACATTCACATCAACATGGAGGCTATGCCCCTCGGTTGTTGAAGGAGCATCTCGTTCCTCGAAAACCACCTGCTCGGCGTTGACCTCTTCATGTAACTTGATGGGGAGAGGTTGGTCCCCCTTGGTCTCCAGGATGAGGTTACGACGATTAGTCTCCTCCTTTCTCTCCGTCAAGCCCGATTTCTTGGCCTGACGTCTCTTCTGTTTGATCAATTCCTGGGCGCTTAGTTGCCTCATAGCTAACTCTTCTTCTTCTTCGGGGGATAAGTCTGCAAAGACGAGGAAGATACAGTTACATATGAATAAAATAAGATCCAACATAAATGATACAAGTACGAGGAAAAAACAATTACATCCTGCCACATTCTCTTCTCTAAGGCATTGGTCAACAGGTGGGACCTTGCACCTCGCACAATCCTCGTGAGAAATGAGGCCGGGGTGCGTCCTCCAGTCATTAAAGCGCCTTCCCCTCTTCACAGTAACAAGAGGAACCACCCCGTCCATCGGTCCCGACATCAAGCCTGCTTGGACATAATAATGATCGGAGGTTTCTAATGTCGTCCAGTTAAGAGCCCCACCTCGGCAAACTCCTCTAGACGCTTAATCAGATCTTGAGTCTATCCATACTGTTGAACTGGACCCGACGAGGTTGGATCGTCATAAGGGGATTGGAACTCCTAGCCTTGGAGGCTCTCAACTCTAATTACATGATTATCCCAACCTCCAACCTTGCTAGACATTGGGAGAAGAAGTTTTGGTGTCTTGGGGGCACTCCGTATGACGAGGAGCCAACTATCCTTCACGTAGCTGACCTGGTAGAAATGATGGAAAGCTCCCATGGTGGGCTCGTAACCTAGACTTCGGCAGAGCACGATAAAACTAACGAGGACCCGGGTACCTTTAGCTCCCAACATGGCCGGCACAGCCCTCACGTCGTCCAAAAATTCATTGATGAAGGGGTCCAAGGGAAGACGGAGACCCTGTTGAAACTGCTTAAAGTAGAAATGGACGTGGTTGTCATTATAATAGAAGCTCCTCTCTTCCTTGTCTGTCTTAAAAACGGGTTTGTCGATATAAGTTAACTTATACTCAGTTTTATCTACCCCGTACTTGGAATACAGCTTCTCTAACATGGGATCCCCGGCCTTTGGAGGCCTCTCTCGTCCTTGACCTCTACCTTGGCCCCCTCTTCCTCGGCCCCCTCTTCCTCGGCCCTTCCAGCCTTCAGCATGAGCTCCTTCAATAAAGGCATCCACTATCTTTGTTGACGAGGAGGTCTCTCCCCCTCTTCCCGTCATATCTACAAAAAGACGAGGAGAATAAATTAGTGACCTCGTCCATGATTGATCTTAGGACGGGAAAGAGGGATATCCCCCCTCGTCATTATAGATAGGCCGAGGAGGGAGCCTTACCACTCAGACGCTCACGAAGTATACGATCCTAAGACGGGTAGAACATTTCGATGTGCTCCATCATCTCAGCCCTATCCTCAAACTCAATAATATTGGGGGAAACCGACACAATCCTATCTATCCTTGTGTTATCTGGGTATTGAAGGAACATCCGGGTATGGCCATAACTTCTCAACATCTTTCCTATGTTATCCAGGGTCAGCATCAATCAGGGTCCTCTCTCTCTCCGGTAAACCCTCAGATTGCCGGTGTGATACCCATAACGGAATCAGGGGGAATGGTCCCAAGAACGAGCCATTTCTAAGGGGAATCAAAGATCAATGGGGGAATTTACAAAACATTCAAAAAAATTCAGACAAAGTACAAAGAAATTGATGCAAGATTTAAAGAAAGTCAAGAAATTCAAAAAGTTTCAACACTAAACAATGGCGGTTTGGACATCAAATTTCTTTCTAAAACCCTAGAAATGGCAGAATCATTGACAAAAACGCATAAAAAGGAAGAAAATGTATACCTGTTGCTGAAAAGTGGATGGAATATGACTCAAAATCACGCACACCAGAGAATCCAAGCTTCGTCGGAAACTGGGTTCTAGAAAGCCAAGGTCGCCGGAGGAGTTGTTGCTTAAACCTTACAATGTGCTCTCAATTATCTCAGCTACGGAAAGGTTTAAATGAATGGGGTTTTAGTTTTTATACTAGCCCAAAGCGGGTAAAACCCGAAAGTCAAATGGGCCACCGGGTATAACGGTCCAAACATTTAATGCCAGCACCAACTTCCAAGACATGTCAGGCATGGGGTCCACCACTCATCATGGCAAGTAACCGACTGTGAATGTGTGCCCCAAATTTTTGTGTGTTTTGGAAATTCACGCGAGTTTGAAGACATCCGGTTTAATTTGAAAAACGGAGTCGCCACGCCATTTTGATTACCTCAAAACTTTGAAAAAAAGGTTTTATGGGTTCGGAGGTTAAGTTACCCCTTGGGAAGAACGGATCGTCGTTCACCCAAGGTGCCTTGCCGGAGCAAGTCTCCCAAGATTTCATTAATCGTGCTTGCTTGCGTGCTTTCTTGTGTGCATGTGTTTGAAAATAAGGGAGGGAATGTCCCAAGTCGTCTTCCGGACGTACAAACCATTTATTGGTTGTCGCTCGAGATTTCTTGGATTTTATGTATTCGGGATTATGATCCCGTCCTCATCTTGGACTTGTGATCATCGCATTTTTGGACCTCGGGACTTGCGTGATCGAGAGAATGACTCCCTTTATAGTCAAAGATGAGGTTCTTTAGAAAAGGAGGGTCCTTAGCCCATCAATCCTACACTTTAAGACGGTCGAGCTCATATAGATGCTTCATACTCATCTTAAGTGATAATCGGAGATATAGGGTTCAAGGTTGTCCCTTTCTAAAGAAATTATGAAACCTTTATGGAAGGAACGATATAAAGATCGGATCTTTTACACCGGTCCGTTCCAAGGTTGCTAATGGGGACATGGGAAATGCATGTAAAATGACATTTTTAATGAAAAGATGACATTTTTGGGTTGCAAAGGATGCATTTGATTTAAAGAAATGATCTTTATTTGCAAAGGATGCATAAAGACATGATTTTTATGCAAAGGATGCATTTTTATGAAGAAATTGAGATTTAAATATGCAAAGGATGCATGGAGATTGTATTTTGAAAAGCATAGGATGCTAATTTAGGATAAAGATATGATCTTTAATGCATAGGATGCTTGAAAAAGGATTTCATATGCAAAGGATGCATTTTTATTATAAAGATTGGATTTTTATATGCAAAGGATGCATGAAGATGATGTTTTTATTGAAAAATGGTTTTTTTAGGTGCAAAGGATGCACCTTTGATTCAAAAAGATTACATCTTTAATGGCAAGGGATGCCTAATGCATGCAAAGGGGGAAAGGGGGTATAAAGATATGATCTTTATGATAAACTACCAATTCCCAAGCAAGATAATAGCTATGTATGAAATGCAATGAGCAATTAGAATCACATAAGGCAATTAGAATGCAAGTTTAGGGCGTGCGAGGTTACCAATGGCTTCCTCTTCTTCTTTGGACGGAGCTAGGAGGAGGAATTGATCTTGGGATCTTCAAGGAGGAGGGAGGTAGCTTCTTGGCCTTCTTCTTCACCTTCTTGGACTTCCAGCAGCTCTTGGGAGGATCTTCTTCGTATTATGAGAGTATTATGCTTTTTGTTGATGATTAAAATGGGTAGAGGAGGGCTCTATTTATAGGCAGTCTGGATAAGGCTAATGAAGCCGTGCGGCCAGAGACCTTGAGCTAATGCAGCCGTGCGGCATTATCCCTTGTGACTCAGCATGTTTCTAGAACCATGCAAGGTGGCAAATTCTAGAAGTTTTCCCAATTAAGAAAAACGTGTTTCTTAATCGGGAAGCTTCCCTTTCAGCCCTTATATAATTTGGAACAGTTCCGGAATATTTCCGGAACACTAGGAAGGTCCGGGGAATTACCGGAAAACTTACCGAAATTGCCGGGAAATTTAACCGGGAGGCATGAGCCAGATTTGGGTACTTACAAAAGCCCCTCGGCAACGTCACTTGCAAGGCGAGTGGGGTTGTCGATAGAAAATGATCCGATCTGGCGAATGCCGAGACGGATTGAGAGACCGAGGTGGTCGAGTGGCTGAACCTCTGGAAGGCTACCTACGTATCCCGAGTGGGAATCAAGCTAGGCCGTAGTTCGGAAAAGATCCGCTGGGGAATGGGGAAGAGAAACTGGTCTCTTGCTGGGGAAGTAGAAGAGAAAATGACCTAAGAGATCAAGCAATTGATCCTACTGGGGATATGCTAGAAGTGACCGATGTGGTCAGATATCTAAACCTCTATGAGGGGTTACTTTATCACTGATGAGTGACGAAGAAACAGGGTGACCAAAGTGGTCGGATGGCTGGACCTTTTATGAAAGACTACCTACGTATTCCGGAGGAATCAAGCCTTGATCGTAGTTCAAGCATCACTAGATAGTTAGGAACGATGTCTAGGATCCTTGAGAGTTTTGACAATTAATGGAGGTTGTCACCTGATTGACAATTAATGGAGGTTGTCACCTGATTGACAATTAATGGAGGTTGTCACCTGATGAAACTAGAGCTTACGTCACTATCGAGTGGATAGAGGTAGCTAAAGTTGAGAGAACTTAAGCATACTTCACTATTCGTGATAGAGGTAGCTTAAGTTAGAAGAACTTGAGCGTACGTCACTATCTGGGATAGAGGTAGCTAAAGTTTAGATAACTTGAGCGTACGTCACTATTCGGGATAGAGGTAGCTTAAGTTTAGATAACTTGAGCGTACGTCACTATTCGGGATAGAGGTAGCTTAAGTTTAGAGAACTTTAGCGTACGTCACTATTCGGGATAAAGGTAGCTTAAGTTTAGAGAACTTTAGCGTACGTCACTATTCGGGATAGAGGTAGCTTAAGTTTAGAGAACTTTAGCGTACGTCACTATTCGGGATAGAGGTAGCTTAAGTTTAGAGAACTTTAGCGTACGTCACTATTCGTGATAGAGGTAGGCTAAGTTTAGAGTTCTTGACAATTCGGAGGTTGTCACCTAGCGTTATCCCGTTATAACGGAATTAACGGAGGCGACTGGGAAGAAAGCTTAATTGCTTAGGAGATAAGGGACATCTTCTGAAAAGGGTGTTATCTTAGTTAAAGGATAACGGGAATTGTAGGCCCAAGTGGAAAGTCCAGGGGCAAAATTGTAATTTCTGCTCAGAGCGAATGAGGCCGCCCGGCATGAGATGGAGGCAAAAGAAGCCGTACGGCTAGAAGTCTGTTTTTTCCAGATTATTTAAAACAGATTTGAATGGGCAATTGGGCATTACTGCCGCCCATTCCAGCCGAGGAAGAGAGAGAGAGGAGAGAAATTTTGAAAATCTTTCAATTCCCTTGCTCCCTTTGATCAAGAATGAATCCGGAGGGCAATCCTATGCCGAGACAAGCTAGAAGAAACATCTCCGCGGCCGCTCAAAGGAGGAGGAAGGAACTCGTTCGAACGGAGAGAAAGTATGACTTTCTTACGCCTCCATCGGAGCTTTATCCGGGGAGAAGAGAGCACAAATCGACGAACCCGCGACCGGTTGGGGTAAGCGTTCTTATTTGGCTCGATTCCGTCGATTTTAATTGAATTTTGATTGATTTAGGGCTTGACCCGAATTTTAGGAATTTTCTAGGATTTTCCTAGGATTTTTGAATGATTTTGAGACATTGATGATTAACCTATGAGGATAAGAACATGCAAGCGCAATTTATTTGATAAAAATAATGGGAATGACCCACTTTTTTCTCGAAAATAAAGTAGGAATGATAATTGTTTAAAGTGAGACGGAATTCTTGCATGTGCTAGAACTAAGTCAAAATTCTGATTATCAATGAGAAACAAGATTTTGGAAGATGAAAAGGATTCATGCATGCCATTTTTTGAAAGAATAATGCTTATGTGCAAAGAATTGTGAAAATTGTGATTTTGTGCTTTAAGAAAGCAATGGGACTTGACATGACGTGTTTCAAGTGATGAAAGACGTGTCTTTTCATGCAAAGGATGCTAGAAAAACTTTATGAATGCTTTTCTTTTGAAAATATGTGCACTTTTTTTAATATATGCATGCTTTTGAAATGAGATGAAAGATTGACACACTTCTTTGTTGTGCTTGTCTACAGGAGAATAAGTCTAGAGGGCCATCTGAGATAGCAGTCAGGCTTTGGGAGAGGATGCCCGATTTCGAGAAGAATGGGGCGAATCCCAAGCAGCTGGTGCGGGCCACCGGCCTAGATTCATTCATTGAGGCTATCGGCAGGGGGATCCATATCACCTCTAAGAGAAAGGGCTTGGTCCAGGCCCTATCTGAGTTTTGGTGGGATAGCACTCATAGCTTCCATCTGAGCTGGGGAGAGTTGACAGTGACTCCCGCTGATTTCACGGCTATCACTGGTCTACAGTTCACTGGGAGGCCCGTGACTTGGAGGGACCATATTACAGCTGAGGAGTTCCGAGCTTTGGTCGGGTTTGAGTTGATTCCCAAAGGGCTAGGGATGGAGACGCGGAATGTTGAGGTGGCAGTCCAGAACTGCATACGGGACTTTGCCGTTAGCGACGTGACTGTCCAGCAGCTGGCTAGAGCCTTTGTGTGGTTGATGCTGTCGGTCACCATTTTTGCTAATTGCAGGACGCGGCCATGACTTGCCTCCTCGACTCTGGAGGATGTGGATGGGATAGGGACGGTCTCTTGGGAGAGGCCGGATTGGCGGAGCTCTACTTCTCTACTGGATATGTACGGCGTAGGAATAAAGGCCTCCATGGGCCTTTTCATTTGCCCTTGAGGTAGTCCCTCTTTCTTTTCTCTTTCTTTTCTTGTCTTGAGACTTTTATGAAAGAAAAAAATGACCCTTTTGATGTTTTGAACATGCATGTCTGGTTCTGTGAGGTGATCAGGTTCTTTCCTTGGAACCAACAGAGCGACATCACCATCTTCCCTGCTATCATCCGCTAGAGGGGAGATGCGAGGGATAAGTTCACGGGAAAGACCCGGATTACTTTTGATTATAAGATGGTGAAGCCGGTCATCAACAGGGATGGACACGACGGAGTGGACTTCTACCCTTGGGGCAGGTATCCGGAGATTTTGCTAGGAGAGGCCATTGAGGCGACGAGGCAGAGGAGATGGCTGACGGGGCTGACATGTGATGTCATATATTTGGGGGACCGTTTCTCGAGGCAGCATGGCCATGTCCCTCCATTAGACGCCATTACTCCCCATGATCCTCCAGCACGGATGCTACAGCCCAGGGATTGGCAGGCAGATGAGATAGCTAGGTACCAGGCAGGCGTGGCCGCCGAGGAGTACTTTGACATGGATACCCCCTACGCTGTGTTTGTGGAGCAGCGCCTGAGGACGCCACAGAAGCTAGTGAAGCTGGCGGTCACTCAGGGATATGGGGAGGATGAGCCTACTGACCCGCCGATCCCTCCTGCGCATCTGTCTTATGTGGTCCACGGAGTACCGAGGAGGATGAGGATTCCTGTCCCCGACACTAGGGAGCCCCAGTATACCTTGCCGCCTGACAGCACTGTAAGTATACTTTTAGGGTCTTTCCCTTTTTTAGCTTTCTTTGCTTTTTGCAATTCTGAGATTTTTCTGAAATTTTTCTGAGATTTTTCTGAGATTTTTCTCCTCTTTTCTCAGGTTCCAGCTCGCACCTATGACAGATTGGTCAGGCAGAACAGGGGCTGGAAAGACATGTGCCGGTCCCTTCGAGGAAGCCGGCCTGCACTTCAAAGGCGGCGGCGGACGCACAGGAGCCCGGGCGCAGAGAAGGCATGTCGGGGCACGGCGTCTACCTCATCGGCCTCGGAGTACTCTTCCGGTGCCATGCCTCGGGGCGGGGACCCAATGCGACATTCTGGAAGCACTGGCCGAGTATGGGCACGATAATGTCCATCTGTCTGACGTGAGCGACCAGGAGGACTTGATGAGGGAGGCTAGCGTCTATGAGCTAAGCAGTGACGAAGAAGAGGAAGAATCGGAGGCCTAGGAGGTCTCTAGAGTGGAATTTAGGAACAAAACAAACAATGGACAAATTTGATGCACATTTTGTTTATTTTTTGCTTTATTTGGGCGCCGATGGGGCGAAAACAATGTACTACTATTTTATTTACTTTTCTAATTTATGCTTTATTAATCTGCATATTACTTGAGCCTCGGGGCGGTTTTTTGCTTGAAATCGGGGCTAAAATTGGGCCAAAATGATATATAATGATATATAAATGCTTGGATGGTCTTTGAACATGTTTTTGTACAGGTTTTGATTGAAAAAGAGGGGTGAAAACTCCCTTTGGGCAGCAACTTGGTTGCTGCAGATTTGTCACTTACATCAGGTAAATGAAGCCGTTGTAAGTGCTCCAATTTGAGTTGGTAGCTTTTTCGTTAGAAAGTTAACAAAAGTTTTAACATTTCTAACATTTCTAACAATTTCTAACCTTTCTAACCAAGCAAGGGTAGATTAGGGTTTGCCATTTAAAGTTAAACCAAAAAAGGAATCCTAAAAAGCAAAAGAAATAGAAAAAAACCCGAATTGGCAAGTTGAAAAACACAAACAGTTTGAATTTTCAAAAAGATTATTCCTCCTGTCCAAAAGGCCTGCAGCAGCGAAGTGAACAGTGCACGCGACAACCTCCTCCGCGCGAACATCATTGCTTCTCACAGTGGGCTATAAATTGAACCCTCCTCTCTCAGTTTACAACAACACATTTTGATCACAGCAACGAAGTTCTGGCGAAATATAGAGAGAAAACAGTGGGAATCTCTAGATTGCCACCATTTTCTCTTGAATCTTTCCCAATCTCACTCCAAACACAAATCCAAACACCAAACCTTGATACTCCTCAAGCCAAACACCAAATCTTGATACTCCTCAAGTCAAATTCCAAGCCTAGGAAGATAGGGTGTCACCATTGGTAAAGCCCTCCTTCTCAAAACCCTAAAATTCTCTTTTGATTTCTTGATCATCTTGTTCTTCTTACTTTGACTTATTTTATGTCTAGTTTAACTTGAGTTTTGACCCAAGATGGTCATCTTGAAGTTCATCTTCATGAATGACCATCTCAAGTGGTCCACATTTTAGATCTTTAGTCAATTCTTTCTCTTTGGTTTCATCTTTACAAAACCCCCTTTCCCTTTGCAAAGGACATGTTTAAACCCCATAAATTCCCCAAGGATGACTTGAATATGATAACCACTTAATAAAAAGTAGTGGTATCAAGTCTAGGGATGAAAATGGGGTGAACATAGATGCAAATCCCCCAAAAATCACATTTTCCCTCAAGAACATCTTGCTGTCCAGTAGCATTGTTCTGAGACCTCAGTCCATTTTCCTATTTTTTTGACCCAGTAAAACTTGGAATTGGATGTTGACTACAAAACACTTTTTGTAGCCAACATCCAGAGATTTCCAGAAATAATTTTATTTTATTTTTTGAGTAAGTAAAACTCCTTTTTTCAATTTTTCTTTTAGAGGCCAGTTCATCAGCTTCTGGAAATCCAGATTTCACATCTGAGATTTCTAGAAGGTTTTGACCCCTCAAATTACTTCCAAAATGGAAAGTTCCTTTTCAGAAACCCTATTTAGGGTGTTTTAAGAAACTTTCATTCTTGGACTTTCCCCAGATTCTGAGGTTTTGAAGCCTTTAAGTCCATTTCAAAGTCAAGGGTCAACTGCCTTCTTTCATTCTGGCAGAATTGCTTTTCAAATCCAAAAATCTTTTGAGTGCCAAGACTCGACCCAAAAATCATACCAAAAATCTTGGGGATTGTTCAAAGTCTTATAAAGAGTTCCCTATTTTTGTTTTTCTCAGTTTCAACTGGTTTTGGTCAAAACACACACACACACACACACACACACAACAAAGGATTTCAAATGTTTGGAAGACTCGTTTTGCGAGGCGCGTCGGGTGCACACTAACGTCCTTCCCGACGCGTAACATGACCTCCGAACCTAAATCTCTGATCTCGGGCTTTTTTCAAAGTTTTGGCCCTCAAAATAAAAATGGCGTGGCGACTCCGTTTTGATTTTCAAAAAAAAATCGGGTACATCACAGCCGTGCGGCTCACAGTTCTATCTGAACTGGTTATTTTCTGAATAAAAGCAAGGCTTAGCCATTTCATTTCATTTTCAACTTAGACTTGTCCCAATTGTTCCCAGAGCACATTTTGGACTTAAAGACACCATCTTTGGTCATTTTGCGATGGAGAAGCCCGTCAGATTGCAAAGGGGGAAGCGAGACCGTTTTCTGTCCGATCTTCAATCTTGGGCGAAGCACAACTTCCAATTTCACAAGGGACTGCTTGATTCTTCCTTCAAGATCAAGTCTTTATGGCATTTGAGGGATCTCCCGCCCGATTGGGACCTTTTGAGAGCAGCAGCAAGGTTTTGGGACGTCCGGAGATACGTTTACTGCTTTTCTTACAACGAGATTGTCCCAATGCATGAAGACTTCCGAGCCTTGATTAGGGGTCCCGAGATTGAGGCTATATCTATTCAGCTGATCGGAGACGTGCCGGTGGCGGTAAAGCTTGCATCTTTTCTGCAGATTTCTCTGGGAGAGGCTGAGGGGATGATGATAGCCCTGGACAGGATTGACCTTTCTGATATCCCGGGCAGGTTTGGGTCTCCGGCTACGGCTGCGACCACGGTGGCTATGGATGCCTTCATTCTCTGCATATTTTCTGCTTTGTTCACCGCTGAGTCCGTGGGGATCTGTCATGGTGGTCTCTTGGACATGGTCAGAGACTGCAGGGCTGGGAAGGACATTGTCCCACTGGTTTTGGGAGAGACATTGCATGGCATCGACAGGATGGCTAGGGGAGACCATTTCATGTGGATGCAGGAGTCGGTATGCTGACTTTATGGCTGCAGGAGAGGCTTGGGGCTTTGCCGGGGGCTTTGCCGACTCGGTGCCCTTGGGTGATTTCCGAGAGGTGCACCGAGGCAACAGGACCGGGGTAGCTGAGGCGACGATGGCTAGGCTATCCACTTCGGACATCCGTTGGTGGATACCTCACCGGAGATTGCATCAAGAGGATATTTCGGGAGTCTTATCTTTGTGAGGGTTCCAGGGTTCTGCTGGTCATCCTTCTACATTCCCTGCTTGGTATCCAGGCAGTTCGAGGCTTTACAGGAGCCATTGAACGATTGGGAGGACATCCGGACCATGGAGGTGATGCCATTGGATATGAGAGATCCAACCAGCTTCTCATTCTTTTCGAGGGCTTGGACATACACTGCTTTCCCACCCAGGGCTATCTTCAGGAGCAGGAAGAGCACCATCTTGACCACTGTCTACTTGGACTGGTACGAGAGGGAAATGGGAGCGACTCGGGTCATTCTGGGAGAGAGACGTCGGGCTTTATTGGGATCGACTGTGACTCGAGTAGGACTACGAGGGAGACCGAGGCTAAGGCGAGTCGCCATAACCAGTCGGGTGACCTGATCAGAGATATGGAGGCTCGATAAAAGAGATTGTCCGAGGTCGCTCCTTTGACTGAGGCTCAGAGGGAGGAAGTGCGGAATCGTGCTCGTGTAGAGAGGGCACTTATTGACACGGGTTTGGTGGAGGCTCCAGTGAGGATACCGGAGATCGGGATGAGGGATACCGACCTTATAGAGAAGAAGAGAAAGAAAACTCGACGGGGTCAAGGTAAAGGGAAGAAGACCAAAGAAGACTCACGAATGACGACCGACGCATCTTTTCTTAGGATTCCCTTATTGCCATTTTGCAAACACATTAGTTTATTTAGGCATTTTTTGTATTTTAGATCTTTGTAGCAGGTTAGCAGAGTCAAGAGTAGACCGTGCTTGAACTCATCAAGAAGTTTTTAACTTGTAATGAACAAGAAATATTATCTTAGAAATTAATCAAGACACATTTCATGGAAATTCAAATGTCTTATTGATTGGGACCCGTTTTATGAAAACTGAAATACCCTTTATTTTTTTTTAGGACGCACTTCATGGAAGCTTGATTGTCCTTTTTTTATTGTTTAGACCGAACCATATATGGCTGCCTACGTTCCCCTTTTACAAGAAAGACTAAGGGGCTCAGGTCTTCGTAGTTCATTCCGTGAACTATTTTTTTATGTGCACCTGTTTTTTGCCTAGACCGCCCTTTTTAGGGGTTTTCACCTAGCCGGGCATTACTCTTTTTGCACTAAGATTTTTTTTTTTTTTTTTTTTTTTTTTTTTTTTTTATGTGCAACCCCGTCTTTTGCCTAGACCGCCCTTTTGGGGTTTTCGGCCTTAGCCGGGCATTACTCTTTTGCACCTTTTTTTTTTTTTTTTATTTTTCTTTTAGACATAGTATCTTCTGAGCTTATCACCGTTGACTGGTTGGACAAAGGGATTTCCGTCCAGGTCTGCAAGCTTCATGGCTCCTCCCGATAGTATCTTACGCACCACATAAGGGCCGATCCAAACGGGTTCCCATTTTCCCGTGGGGTTGTCTACGGTAGGGGCTTCACTTTTAACACTAAGTCACCCTCTTTGATGTCTACGGCCTTGACCTTTTTGTCAAATGCTCTGGCCATTCGCCTCTGGTAGGCTCGGGTGTGTTCCATGGCTTTTAGCCTTCTTTCATCGAGCAGAGCCAACTCATCATGTCGGCTGCGTAGCCATTCTACTTCATTGACACTGTTTTCTAGGAGGACCCTTAACGACGGGATTTCCAACTCCACTGGTAACACTGCTTCCATCCCATAGGTTAGGGCAAAAGGAGTTTCTCCCGTAGCTGTTCTGACAGATGTTCGGTAGCCCCAGTGTCAAGTGCGGCTTTTCGGGCCAATCGCGACCACGGGTGGCCATTTTCCGGATGATCCGTTCGAGCGTCTTATTAGCAGCTTCCACGGCTCCATTAGTCTCGAGGTCTCGTATGGAGACGACTTGTGGCGAGTGATTCTGAATTCCGACAAAGAACCTATCGCAGTCCCCTTCAAAGTGCGACCCATTATCGGAAATGATCTCGTTGGGCACCCCATATCTGCACATTATGTTTTCTTTGATGAACTGGGAAACCTTCTTGGAAGTGAGGACCTTGTAGGACTTGGCTTCTACCCACTTGGTAAAGTAGTCGATGGCTACTAGCACAAATTCATGCCCATTGCTTCCTGCTGGGGCTATTTTCCCTATCACGTCAATACCCCAAGTCGCAAACGGCCAAGGAGTCGTCATGCGTCGAGTCATGAGGCGGGAGATGGTTGAGGTTGGCAAACCGCCGGCACTTGTCACATGTTCGGACGTCTGGATACGACCGTTTCCATGGAAATCCAGTAGTAACCCATTCGTAGGATCACTTGCATCAGGGCTCTGGCATTCATATGAGGACCGCAGGGACCATTGTGGACTTCAGTCATCAACTCTTTGGCCCTTTCTTGAGTGACGCACAAGAGGAGTGGTCCTTGGTACCGCTTCTTGTACAGGTTGCCTCCTAGGATGACATAATGGGAGGCCAACCTTTTCAAGGCTTGCAAGCTCTTGGCTCTGACACCTTCTTTTGGTCTACCTTCTTCGTCTCTGAAAGCTGACTCTCCATCTTTGAGGAACTGGTAAATTTGATTGTACCAGGGTTCCTTTATAGGCTCGGGTCCCAGGTCTACTTCACAACAGAAGGCTGGGGCTTCTCTTCTACCCACTCTGAAGGGTTTTATGGCTTTTCCCTCAGGGATCTCTACCAGTGAGGCTAGAGTAGCTAGGGCATCTGCGAATCTATTCTTTTCCCTCGGCAAGTAGTGGAAGGTCACTTCTCTGAACTGTCCAGTCAACTCCTCCATATGGGCATGATACCGCTGCAGATTAGGGTCCACAGTCTTCCATTTGTTGGAAACCTGGTTGATGATCAGGGCTGAGTCTCCATAAACTTCGAGCTCCTTGACATTCCTTTCTAAGGCAGCTTCCAAACCAGCAATGCAGGCTTCGTACTCGGCAACATTGTTCGTGGCAGGGAAGTTCAACTTGAGGGCTATGGGTGTATGCTCATCTTTCGGATCGACCAGTAGCATCCCAATGCCGTTTCCTCTTTTGTTAGCGGCTCCGTCAAAGAATAATTGCCATCGATTCTCGGGCTCAACTGCAAAGATCCCTTCATCTGGGAATTGGGGTTCAGGCCCTCTGTCCTCATTACTGGGGAAGTTCGCCAGGTGGTCTGACAACGCTTGACCCTTGATGGCCTTTCTGGTCACATAGTTGATGTCGTATTCCGCTAAGAAGAAGGACCACTTTGCTAGACGCATCGAGAGGGAAGGCTTATCAAAGATGTATTTGATGGGGTCCATTTTTGAGACCAAATTCACAGGGTGGGCTTGCATATAATGCTTCAACTTGCGACTACCTGCACCGATCCCGCACATGTCTTTTCACATGCTTTGAGTAATTGAGCTCACTTCCCTGCAGCCTTCCTACCGACAAAGTAAATGACATTCTCTACCCGAGAGTCTTTCTTTTCTGAGCAAGCATAGCCCCAACCGCCGTATCGGTGCGTGAGATAGAGCGAAGAGGTTTCTATCTATGTGGGGCATAGCACCGGAGGATGTACCAAGTATGCCTTAATCCGGTCAAAAGCATCCTGGCATTCTTCGGTCCATTCTCGTGTCTACGTTCTTCTTCATGAGCTTGAAGATGGGCTCGCACATAGTGGTCAACCGATTGACGAAACGGCCGATGTACCGCAGTTTTCCCATAAAGCTCTTGACTTACATGCAGGTTCGAGGTGGCCTCATATCCATAATGGCTTTGATCTTTTGGGGGTCGACTTCAATACCTCGCTCCGCGACCATATACCCAAGCACTTTTCCCTTTGTCACTCCGAAGGTGCATTTGGCGAGGTTTAATCTCATGGAATGTTGTCTCGGCCTCTCAAAGAACTTCCGCAGGTCAACAAAGTGCTGCCCATCCTCGCCTTTGGAGTGGATTATCATGTCGTCTACATAACCCTCAATCTCTTTGTGGATCATGTCATGAAACAGCGCGGTCGCTGCCCTTTGGCAAGTAGCCCCGGCGTTCTTAAGCCCAAATGGCATCACCGTATAACAAGCAAGTTCCCCACGGTGTGGTGAAGGCCGTCTTTTCTTGGTCTTCCTCGGCCATCTTGATCTCGGTTGTAGCACAAAGCCATCAACGAAGGATTTGACTTCGTAGTTGGCGTGGAGTCCACCAGGATGTCTATGTTTGGCAAAGGGTAATCGTCCTTGGGGCCGGCCTTGTTCGGATCTCGGAAATCCACACAGCCGCACCTTCCCATTGACCTTGGTGACGGTCACAATATTGGATAACCATGTCGGATATTCGATGACTCGATGAATCCTACTCGCGGTAGCTTCGCAATCTCTTCTTTGACCTGTAGAGACCACTCGGCTTGATCTTTCTCAATTTACATTTCTTGGCTTAGCATCTCGGTGCTAGAGGGATTCTCGTGCTCTACTATTGAACTGTCTAGCCCCGCATATCCCCGTATGACCATGCAAACACGTCGACGTATTCTCCGAGCGGATCGATCGGGTCCCTGCTCAACCCCCCGGAAGAAGTTTCCGATCTGTGTCTCTTTAGGTTCCTCGACGGTACCCAAGTTCACACTTGTCAAAACCTCCTCGGCGCTTGGGCCCGGTTTTCCTCTTTTACGAAACCCGCTTAAAGATTTCTTTAATGTATTGTTCATTTAGTGTGTTTGCATCTTATTCAAATGATTCATTATTAACTGTTGTTAAGTTTTGAGTTAATTTATCATTTGTTAAGTTGGCAATAAGAGGATACTAAGAAAGATCTGTCATTTCATTCAAAATAAGGGGAAAGATGACATCGATTACATTTTGATAGTCCTTAGGCGTGAGGCCTTCGGATGACTCAGAGGACTGGAATTCAAAGACTCCTGACTCAACTGTATGGACAACAGGGTGTTTGACACGACTGGGTTGAGAAGGACGGGGTACCAATCCAAGCTCCGCGATCATTTGTTGTCGGCTGGCTATCGGCCCTGAGAACGTCTCCCAATTCTTCAACGGCATCTCTGTCTTAGTTACCAAAGTGCGGGGATCAAAAGGATTTTCACCACCGTCTCCAATTACGGCAACTATCTCGTCGTCTGAGCTGAAGTCGATCAAATCTGGGATATGTGCTTCTTCATTAAACAACTGTAGCAAGCCCCACTCACTATCTTCACTATCGGGCGCCTTCTATCGGCGATCTTCGGAAGAGCTAACTCGAAGGCGGAGAAATCCATTACCCCGGATGCCGACTCTTTGACGCCGTTTGAGTTCCCTTTGAAGACATACTCGTTACGAACGGTAGTGGTAGCCCCGTGAATGTCCGGCAAGTCAAGGAACATTCTTCGAACAGATTGGGCTGGCTTTCCCCTCATTTTCTCAAGATTTTCCGTAAGGGTTTTACGCAAGGAGATCTCGAGTGATCACTTTTATCGTATTGTGTCCCGCCTTTTGTAAAGTAATGGGTTAGGGATAAACCGTAGGGATGAAGCCGGACCCCTTTAGCTTTTCTCGCCATTCCGAGAATTCGGTTTGTACCCCAAGCCGTATGCGGTAGTATGTTCCTTTACATCGATGATGGTATTGCGACCACGAATTCTTCTACCCAATCCAAGTCCCTAAGATAACCCATTTTTCTCATCATTCTCATGGCAGGAGGGATTTTATCGAAAGTAGTGGTGAGGTCGCGTCAACACACTTGTGCTTTGGAAGGAGCTACAGAGAATCCTGTCAATGCCAACCCTTCATCATCATGTTTGATTTCCAATATCGGGATATCTCCAGTCTTGGTTCCTTCTACCGTAACACTGTCTCCGTAAATGGTGGTGATAGTGCCATCATTTGACTGAAATTTGACGCACTGGTGCAAAGTAGAGGCTACCCCATTTATCTGATGGATCCAAGGCCGTCCCAGGAGAGCAGTAAATGAGATCGGAATATCATTCACTTGAAAATCAACGTCCATGACCTTTTTTCCGAACCACAACTTGAGGGTAGCAATCCTCAAAACTGATCGTGCAGTGGAGTCATAAGCCTTAATAGTCTGACTAGAAGGCTTCAAATCTGTTGGTTTCAAGTCCAATAAGTTCATCATCTTAGCTGGCAAGACATTCATTGCAGACCCTCCATCGACTAATACCCGTGGCAATCGACGCTCCTCTAACTGGACTGTGATGTAAAGAGGTTCGTTATGACTAGCCCCATACTTTGGCAGGTCCAAGTCAGTGAAGGTAATTATGTTTCCGTAATGGATACTTCCAATCATTTGGACGACCTCATCTGGGGTGACATCTATGGGCACCATGGTCTTGGCCTGTTAGGCCCAGTAGGCGGGGAAATAGGCTAGAGGGGGGGTGAATAGCCTTTTTGCAATTTTAATTAAAATACCTTAATGGTCATAGTCACTGATCAGAAAGTTGTAAGATAATCAGTAAGCACAGCGGAATATTAGTGACTAAGTTTGAACTCACACAAAATCAGCAAGAAATTGTTTAGAGCTTGATTTTAAACACAAAGTATTTATGTAAATCATATATGCAGAGCAACTTGTTTGGTTTAGGGAAATACTTATGATTCAGCAGGATGAACTGTTCTAATTTGTTGTGGTGAACGACTGGCAAGATGAAAATAAAATAAAGACAAGGACACAGTATTTGGAGAGGTTCACAGCGTGAATGCTGCTACGTCCTCTACCAAGATTGGTCGATCTTGGATTTTGGGAAAAGTTTACTATCGGTATGTCCTAGTCTATTACAAGTGCGGCCTTGCCGGAATTACAAGGACTGAATACAAGGATCTACCGATGGATCTTTAAATGAAGAAGCTGACTGTGTGTTTTTGAGTGGCAAGTTAGACTTATCTCACTCAGGTGTGTGTGTGAATCTCAATCAATGCATTCTAATGATTGTCTTGTTGGAGAATGCTTACAAGGTTGATTGAGAAGTGCACGAGTGTATATCCCTAATAAATTCTAATGATTTTATGGATTTGAAGACTTGAACACAATCAATGCTTCAAGCACACTCTTCTTCAATGCAATCACCAACCTTCTTTAATGCAGCAAAGTCTTCTCTATATATACTTGAGGAGAAAGGAAGAGAAGAACTAAAGATGCCGTTGAAGGGTAGAATCGGAAAAGAGGTTGGTAGGTGAGGATCATTTAATGCCATATCTTTGCAATTAATGCGGGAGATTTGAATAAGACATTTACGCTATTGTACAATGGGTAAAACCCCTTTGTCCCAACCGGTTACTGCAGCAGCCAGACAAAGGACAAAGTAGAGCTAAAAGTGGCTCTTGTGTCGATGCAGGCGGAATGGTGTTGGCGGGGAAAAATATAACTACTTTTAGCAAACAAGTACGATGAAAGAGATAGAGATGTGACCAGTTGTGATCGAGATTTTATTTCAAACGAAAGGAGTCATCCAAACATAAGTCACCTATCTCGTCAAGTATGTTCTTTGAAAAGAGTTAACTCCCGCCGATTACCAGGCGAGATCCCACCAGCCAGGATAGTATCCTGAGAACATGCCGAATTAATCGGGAGAGCCTCAAGAAGAGATCCAAAAATAAAATCTAATTAAATTAGGGGTCTCTAACTAGGCGTGTGATTGGGATTAAGCAATTACGAGTCCACATATATTTTGACCCAACAATCTCCTCCCTAATTGCTTAAGGCCAATCACCTATAAACAATAATCACTTAAAAGGATATGAATAGATAAAAGATAAGTGATAACTGAAAGATAACTAATAAAGTTCCTGCAGAAGAGTTAGATAGATATTAAGCAAAACCATAAAGTCAAAAACCAAATTGTCAGAAAAAGAAAGTTTGTTTTTGGGGCTTCACGAGGATATCTATATCATTGGTTACGAGACGATCAAGAATCGCCGGGATCAGCCGGGATCGGCATCGGCGACGGTATCGGCGGGGATCGGCGGTGGAGGAATCAGGCTTGGATCTTTTCTGCTTCTTGGCTTCAGCCTTTTCAGCTTTCCTCTTCTTGCTAGCCTTGTAACGCTCCACTAGCACTTCATTTTTCCCTTCAAGCTTTGCAATCTTCAGGTTAGCTTCAGCAAGCTCAGCTTCAACAGCAGCAATCCTACTTCCAGCAGCTTCAAGCTTTAGCTCCAACTCCTTGATGGTGCGATCCTGATTCAAGTTAACATCAAGCACCACTTTCTGAACCTGGGTGGAGCTGTCTAGGAGATCACTGAGCCGATCAAAATCAGCAGCACTAAGATTACTGAGAGAAGAGGTCTGGGGTCTGCTGAGGGCTTGGGAAATAGATGCAGAAACTTTGGCTGAGACTTTGGATGCGATTACGTTTGCTAACTCCTCCTGAATGGACTTAAGCAACAACTCCTTAACTTCTTCAATTTCACTCCGAAAAAACATCCCCAAAGCTCCAATGTCACCTCTAAGAGCGGGTTGGTAGGCTTCGAAAGATGACCATGCTCATTGGCAAAGTAGCCAAACAGCAGTATAAACGGGTGGAGGATCAAAGGGTACCGGAAGGAAGGAGGAATGACCGTGCCGACAATCAATGGGACATCGGTAGATCTTGGAACGGGGGTTCAAGAAGGAGAGGGAAATCTGGATGGATTATAATGGGAAGATCGGCAAACATTTGACCATTATTTTCCAAGGACATCTTGCGAGCAAGCATGAAGTTCGAGAAAAGCTCTTCCATTCGGCGGATCTCGCATGATGCCAAGACTTAGAATTACGCCGGTGTCCACGAGAATGATCTTGCTGAAATGGTGCGGAAGCATAGAGAGGTAGGGTTATGGCTAGGGCATGCCGATACACCATCTTCCAAACACCAACAAAGAATAAGGAGAATAGCTAAGAGTTTCCACCACGAGATCATTAATCACTAAGCGCCCGCTCATCATTCCACCGTAATAAATACAAACTTCAATTGGAGATTCACCGAAGGACGATTTCACCTCGAATTTTCAAGGAGCCGGGTTGATTGGTAGCCGGAGGGAGAGATTTGACTTTGGCATGAGAAACAACAGGAGTTTTCTTCTTGCCATGCTTGATATCCTTGTTCCATTTCAGTAGAATAGGAGGCATGCTGGTAGAACCCTCAGTAGGAACAGAATTTTTGAAGGAATTCTTCACTATCTTTGTACCAGATCTCCATTTGAGTTTCTGATGAGGAGGGAATAGGGGATTACCAGAAGAGTCCTTTGGAATGGACTTGAAGGTGGTATACCAATTTGAGCACATCATCAACCTACAAATATCGAAAGGGAGTTGTACCGGGATGGAGGTGAGGTATCTTCTTCAAACATCATCGGGGATCTCATCATAGTCTTAGGGTCAATTTCATCACGGGGTGTCTTCATCAAGAACAAAGAACAGGAAGAGATTCATCATGGGTCAAGAGATCAGCAGCAGTTTGATGAATAAGTGCTTGAAGAGGGTCATATACAACAATTGCAGAGAAGGCATTATCAACTTCCTGATTCTGAAGATCGCTGGCAATATCGTAGTCCGAGATAGCTCCTCCTCCCAACTCAACAACCTCTTGAAATGGTTCAGCAGGAACATCAATGAAGATGGGAGCTTGATCAGAATTAAGAAAGACTCCTCCTGTTACCACTATAGGTGTAGATTGAGCAGGGTTAGCAGATGGGCTGGAATGAGCATCAGATGAAGGAGTATTTTTCAGAAGCACAGTGCTGATAAACTGTTGGTCATCATCAGAGATAGTTCTGCTGGATTCAATAGTGTCGCTTGAGGAATCAGCAGGAGGAACTTTATCAGCCTTGCTTGAATCAGCATTCACTTCAGAAGCATTATCTTCTTTTCTTTTCAATGCTTCTTCAGAATAAGTAATGAGCTCCTGAGTCATCTTCAAAACATTTTCAATAAACGGGTGGCAAGAGCACCTGCGGTCGAGTCTCAAAGATCGAAAGTACTTGAATCCCCAATCTTCATCATTTTCGGCTCTTCCTAGGCGATAGGGATCATTTTCTTCAAAATCAAACTGAGTTTTGTAGACAGAGGCATATGCAATCCAAACAGAGATGACCATCAGATCTTGCCTAATTCGATCTTGAAAAAGATAGACTTGATTCCAGAGGAGAGGCAAAAGATCAAAATATCGATTGAAATTCAGCATCAACACATTCTTGCTGAAATTTTGATATTTGGAGAGCGGAGGAAACTTCTCGGCAAAAGTCTCATTCAAGTCCAGTCTTGACCTATCAACATAGTCGATCAATAGTCCGGCGGGCACGGTATCTTTCTGTTCTTCATGGGCTGAAGAAGCCTTCTAATGAATGGTGGAGATGGTCAATAGGAAATACCCAGTTGCTTGGAGCAATCTTGTTGATCATGGACCAAGGATGATTGAAATAGATGTGAAAGGTGGGGTTCTTTATAGGAGCACATTTTCTGGTCCTTGCTTCAATGGCTACTCCGGATGAGGCAGTGTGCTTAATGTCCGGAAGGTTAGGATAAGATAATAAAAGGGGTTGCAATGGAATTCTCCTCCTCAAAGCTTGCTCAATCATTCTTCTTCTTTCAGAAATTTCTTGATTAATTTCCTCGGGTGATTTAGTGACCTTTCGAAAATTGGTTTGGGGAGAAGAGATGCCTCATCAAGAACGGGTTCGGCAAACAAAGTTTTTCTAACTCTAGGATCGAAGGAGGGATAACAAAGGATTACGGAGCTTTGGCGGAATCTGAGACTTTGATTTCTTGGATGATTTGGCGTAAGATGCGAGGCATGGTTCTTTTCTTAGGTTCGGCGAGAGGATGGGGCGGCGGGAATGGAGGGCCGATTTCTTAGCTCTTGTAACAGCCCAAGCGGCAACGGTGGATGAGGAGGCGGGGGCTGAGATAAGCGAAGGCTTTGAACTAGCGGGGGCTAGGGATGGTTTCTTTGATTTCTTCTTCTTCTCTTTCTCGGCGAGGAGCGTAGTTGAACTCTCGGCGGGAGCGGCAACTCTAATAACGAGGCAGGAGCTCCACCGGCGGTATGCGCTAATCCTTTTCCAATCACCTTCACTGTGGTGCTTCAACTTGAGTTTGGAAATCTTTGGTAGCATTGGGGTCGGCAAGAACTACGAGCGGGGTTACCTCCCGATTATCTGCTTTCGGCAACCAATAGTGACATCCTTTGCTAGGAAAATCCTTTCCTTTTTGCCTATCGGCAAAGCATACTTCTGCTTGAGCAATCACTCTAAAAATGAATCCACACCGGTTGAAATTTATCCTTAGCACTATTGCGGCGAATGCCTCAAGCGAAGATCGAGTATTATGGCTATGTGAGCCAGATCGGCAAATTAGACATCTGTCAACAATTTCTATCAAAGCGAAGAATCTCCTAACATAATCAACCTTAAAATGCTTGTCTCCACTGAGTCTTGGTCCAGCATTAGCACCTCTAATAAGATTCCAGGCTTCATCCAGATCTGAAGCATCCATAGAGTTAGGGCCAGAATTTCCTAGGGTTGGAAAAATGGAGGATATACTTTCGGGGGTGGCAGAGGTGGAACACCGAAGCTTGATAGAAGAAATGGCGAGAGAAGGATTCGGGATCATCTTCATCGGAATATTCAACGACGGAATTTGCGAAGAACTCTACTGACGGAATCAATATAAACTCCAAAATTATCGAAGGAGTCGAAAGGGAAGAACAAAGAGTCGATAAGAGATCTACGAGAAATTGTCCGTCAACAGCATCATCGAAGAAGCTTGAGTCTATGTAACCTCCATAGATATCCTTTTCATTACTCATGATTTCTGCAAAACTCAACAATCAAACAAACTCAAACACAATAAACCAATGTTAGAATCAGATATTTGAGATATTAAAATGGACTTACCAGATTCAAGGAAGAAGTTTGAGAAATGGAGACTTGAGATAGCAAGATAGAATTTTGATGAGAATGTGAAAAGGTTTTTGGAAGAGTAAGCTTTGCTTAAATATGTTATGGAGTTTGGAGGGAACGGTTTATTTGAAAAGGGTTTTCAAAAGACGAAAGCTGTTCATTTTCATTGAAATACGTGCGGCGGCAGCCTCCATTTAAAGCGCCGAATTTGAGCGATTAAGAATGATTAACATAAGCTGTTTAAGATTTAAAATGATACGATTTACACGAGATTTATCACAAAATTAATTGGGATAAATCATTTGACACGATTTTCGGAAAAGGCGGTACACGCACGTGTCGAGAGGGGTGTGACCAAGCGTCCTTGATTTGATAGGTCGACGGGAACTCGGCTTTACATTTAAAGGGAAGCTTGCGATGGGAGACGTAGATAGGCGGCAACCACTACTTAGAATATCGGCGAGAAAGAGCATCGGCAAGCAATCGGCGAAATATCAATCGGCGACAGGACGGATCGGCGAGGCATAGAGATTTCGGCAAGATGTAAGCATCAACGAGAATAACCAATAACACCCGGCTCACTCCTAAGGAATTCAAATCTCTTACGATCAAGAGGCTTTGTCAAGATATCGGCTCTACGAAAGTCGGGAAGTATGAACTTTCAAAGCAAGACAACGTTGCCTTTCTCAACATGATCTTTCAAGAAATGGTATTTTATGTCAATGTGCTTTGTTTTGGAGTGCATTCTTGGATTATTTGAGACGGAGATGGCGGGCGGTGTCACGATGGGTGGGCGAGACTTGAGGAGGAATCTCATAGTCTACTAATTGTTGCTTCATCCATAGAATCGAGAGCGGCGGCCTACGGCGGCCAATGTATTCCGCCTCGGTTGTGGAAGTTGAGGTTGCTTTGTTTGCTTTTTGCAAGACCAAGAAACTAGCCTCTCACCAAGAAACCGGCAAGTTCCACTTTCGGTGCTCTTCCTTGTAACTCGGCAAGCGGCATAGTCGGCATACGAGTAACCGATAAGATTGAATGAAGAATCTACGGCATACCATAGACTCAAGGTCGGCGGTGCCACTTAGATATTTGATAATTCTTTTCACGGCTTGCGAGATGGGATTCTCTAGGATCGGCTTGAAATCGGCGCAGACACAAACAGCAAACATAATATCCGGTCTGTGTTTGTTAGATAGAGCAGTGAACCAATCATTCCTCTGTAAAGAGTCATGTCCACTTTCTTGCCGGATTCGTCTTTGTCAAGATGCACATTTGTCGCCATAGGAGTGCTTTGAGGATGAGCATTATCAAAACCAAATTTCTTGATTAGTTCCTTGGTGTATTTGGCTTGATGTATAAAAATTCCTTCATTGGTTTGCTTCACTTGTAGACCAAGGAAATAGGTAAGCTCACCCATCATACTCATTTCAAACTTGCTTTGCATGAGCTTTTCAAATCTTTTGCATAGAGCTTCATTTGTGGAATCGAAGATGATGTCGTCCACATATATTTGAACAAACAATGAATGACCACTTGTGCTTGGTAACAAATAGAGTTGTATCGATCTTTCCTCTTGTAAATCCCACGCCATCAACGAGTAGAAATTTGGATAGGGTTTCGTACCGAGGCCACTAGGAGCTTGCTTCAAGCCATAGAGAGCTTTCTTGATCGGTAGACATGATTTGGTTTCTTAGGATCTTCAAAGCTTGGCGGTTGTTCAACGTAGACCAGGTTCTTGAAGTTCACCATTTAGGAATGCGCTTTTCACGTCCATTTGATATAGCTTGAATTCTTTGAAGGCGGCGCATAGGCAAGAAACGATCTTATCGCTTCTAATCTTGCTCTTTAGTGCGAAAGTTTGATCATAATCAATCCACTTCCTCTTGACGGTATCCTTTGGCCACTAATCTTGCTTTGTTTCTTGTAATCTTTCCCGATTCATCCAACTTATTTACGAATACCCATTTCGTTCCAATGACTTGCTTTGAGAGGAAGGTCTCGGTACCGGTTCCCGAGACTTTACATCTTTCAAAGCTGATTCAACTCTTCTTGCATAGCTTCCACCCGGCTTGGATCGGCAAGGGCTTCTTCGGTCTTCGAGGCTCAATATCGAGACACCATAGCCGAAGAAAAGAGATTCTCATCAAAATCCTTGTTGATTTACGGTCACTCTGGGTCCAAAAATATCACCAATGACATTTTCAAGAGGGTGGTCACGATGAGGTCTAACTTCTCTCGGAAGGTCTTGTCTTGCGATTCTTGTCTTAAGGATTCTAGAGGAGGTTCGGAATCGGCGGCCCGATTTGGAAGATGATAAATTTAAAGGAATAGGAGAGATAGTAGGGTTTGGACTTTGAGTGGATTTGGAATTTGATCGAGGAATATTTGGTATAGGAGGATGAATTACGAGAGATTGGATTTGGGCTAGGATTCATTGGTACGGGATGAGGAGGATTAGCGAGAATGGCTATCGCGAGACGTCACGGAGGATTATCGGCCAGGACAGGTTTCTTGCGAGGATGGAAAGATGTCTGGCCGGATCTTCCGCAACAACAAAAGGATCTTGTGCATTATCTGCCGATTGATTAGTATAACTAGATTCACCTGTCTCAAAACCACTAGATTGGTTAGCACTATTTGGAGTGCAGTGGGACTCTAACAAATCAAATTCATCAAAAGTTACATGAACAGATTCAACAATTTTCAAAAGTTTCTTATTGAAAACTCGAAAGGCCTTACTTGTGTTTTGAGTAGCCGACAAAAATGCCTTCATCGGCTTTTTCATCAAATTTACCTCGGTGCTTTCTCTTCCGTTGTAAAGCACATAACATTTGCACCCGAAGATTTTGAAGAATCCAATATTTGGTACTCGGCCTCTCCGAGTTCATAAGGAGTCTTATTATGGAATTTGTTGATGAGAGATACATTGCGAGTGAAGCGAGGCGGTATGAATGGCTTACGCCGAAATATTTCGACGGCTTCGTAAATCATGGTCTTACCGGCTTCATTAAGCGTCCTATTCTTTCTCTCAACTACACCATTTTGTTGTGGTGTACCAAAGAAGCAGAGAAATTATGGTCTATACCATGATCGTCACAATATCGAGCAATACCGTTATTTGTAAATTCAGTTCCATTGTCTGATCTCATGCTGACGATATCGCTCTCCTTCTGAGTCTGTAGCAGTCGGAATAACTTGGTGGCAACAACATACGTGTCATCTTTATTGCTGAAAGCTTCCACCCAAGTATATCGAGAATAATCATCTACTACGACCAGGGTATATCTACTTCCCCAAAGTGTTTGTGGTTGTGGGGCCAAATAGATCCATGTGTAACATTTGTAGGCACCTAGAAGTTGACATGCGGGGCTTGGACTCAAAAGAGGATTTGTGTTGTTTTCCCAGTGGCAAGCTCTGCACTTCTTTCCATGATCGGCGAGACACTTTTGGAAGACCGGTTGCCAATCCGGAATCGGCAAGCTTGGATATTGATTTGAAGTTTAAGTGACCGAGTCTCTTGTGCCATAGCCACGAGTTCTTACCTGATGTTCTTAGCTACAAAACAAATATTAGTAACACCCGATAATAGCACTTAAGTCTCTTGCATAAATGTTACCTTTTCTTTTGGCGGTGAGAAGAGTTTCATTCGAGGCAATATCTTTTATGTAGCAACTTGAAGTAGTGAAAATACATTGCATTCCTCTATCACAGAATTGTGATATGGATAGAAGGATTATGTTTGAGGTCCATCCACCAAAGAGACCTTACGTACAAGAATCGCACCTCTAATGATGGTACCACATCCAATTATTTTACCTCTACCATTGTCACCAAAAACTACAGGAGGACACGATGCATCAGCAATATCAGCCAAGGAGATCAAGACGGCCGGTCATGTGTCTCGAACAGCCACTATCCAAAATCCATTACATCTTTGCTGGCATCGGATCGAGGCCATAAAGCATTCCTGCAAGTAAAACATGCTTATGGTCCCCTTATATACTTTGGGTCCCGAGGTTAGTTCCTCTTGGGCGGCCATATCCGGCCGCCACTAGAGGCTTTTGCCCTTTGTGGGTCTGAGAGGCTTTTCAAGAGGCATTCATGAGCATGATGACCATAATCCAAGCAATTTTCACATTTCACTTTGCTTTGATTGAGTGAGTAGTCGGCAAGACACCACTAGATTTAGTCATTGCATCATTAGGCTTAGAAGAATCGGCGAGGCACGAACGTAGGGTCTTTATAAGTGTTGGTTTTGCCCTTCTTGCCTTTACGCTTGCCTTTGCCGGTCACCTTTGGGGAGGCCGATCATTAGCATTTGAATCAAGATTGGCAATACCGGCTTTCTTGATGCATTTACTTTCAATATCTTCATCCAGCGGGATTCATTTTCAAGCAATCTTAATTCCACTTTTGTATGCGTGCACTGGCTTTCTCCATTTCCTTGTAGTGAGGATACTTCATTGATACGGACATTATATTTTAGCTTAGTATCCTTATGCAATGTGTTAATCGAGTTGTTCTCGGCCTTCTTATCCTTTTTCTCGATTACGAGACATTAGTACACTTCTTTGCTTCTAGTTTCAAAACCTATCCCATGTTGATCATTTTTAGGAAAAGCTTGGCTTGCATTAATTGCCATTTTAGCCGGCGTTAGGTTTAGAAAAGGTTTCAATGGTTTTCATAAGAGAATCATTTTCTTTGTGCTAAATCTTTAATACGTAAGCTATGTGTACTTTTGCTCTGCTTTTGAGATCCGGGTTTTCGGTTTGAAGGCGATCGAGTTCACTCGGTTTTGTTTTCAAAGAATCAAGTTCGGCTTTGAGTGATTCTCTTTCGGCGAGATTAAGCGAAATCAACAGTCAATATTTCATGAACACTACTCAACTTTTCATAATCAACAAAAAGTTCATCCATGGTCTCTATCATCTCAGCCTTAGATATCTCAGGAAGAGGGTCAGTAGTGTTTCTTTTGGCTGAGTGATCTTTGGGTTCAGGAGAGAAGTTGGGTAGGGATGAAATGGGTTTGGCAAGATTTCTTGAAATACTTGGAAGTTTGGTAAAGGATAGCTTCTTTTCAGAGGATTGTGGAGGACTTGGTTTGGTTGCATGGGAGGCAATGGGTCCACACTGTCCATAAAGTGAGGTTCCAACTTGAATGACTTTGAAACCATAAGGATTGACTGCATTGACTTTGACTTCTTGAAATGAATGTCTTGCTGGTCTTTCTCTCCTTGAAGATGTTCTTGGAGGAGAAGCATTCCGGTGAATAGGAGTAGGTAAATCTAGTGCTATTTCATCATCGTGGCATCCCGAGAGGCAACAAAGCTTATATCGGCATCTTCATTGTCATCGGCAGCCGCCTTCACCTTCTCGAGCCGGGCCACACCGGGGCCAGCATAGCTTTCTCGATCTTGTCAGCTGTACGCAACACTTAAGCTTCCTGGACTTTGGATGTCTTTAGGTTTACCGATTTCGACATATTCATATTTTGGTTGGGGACATTTAGATGCAAAATGTCCAGGTTTTCTCGGCAGCTTTCTAAAAGCATACCAAGTCTCCTTTCTCACGTGTTCTTTAGTCAGTCGGGAGTCTTGAGTAGAAGGCTTATGGTTGCCAAAGTGGCTCTATGGAAGGGAGTAGTAAATGGTTTATTTTGATTGTTGGTTTTGCTGTCTTTTTGCATTTTCTTGAAGTTTTTGAACTTTCGGTAGTTTACGGCAAAATGCAAAGCAAATTCCTCTTCTTCCGTAAGAGGCTCAGGAGGATTTTCAAGGGTTTTGCTACAAAGAAGGGCTTTGGCATTGATCGCATGGGGAGGATAAGGAGTAGGCATTTGAGATATGCGAGTCTCAGGCTCTTTGAGAGAGACATGCATTTGAAGTTTTTGTCGAGAATATTAAGTTTTTGTAGTTCTCTCTCGTACAAAAATAGACTAGACACAATATATTTGAATAGAAGTGGTATTTAAATCTCACAACCTGCTCTAAAAACGATAACCTTAGTATGATATATACTTCCTAAAGCACTTAGAAATCGTATATTCGGGTCTTTCATAGTATATACTTTACCAAGAGAAGCACGAAGATTACTTACCTCGCTTGAGAATCGATCATATCTTTGTTACAGTGATTCGCCGTACGATTTTGAAGGATTCGAACTCGCGTAGCATCATAAGAAAGCTGTTGTCCTTGGTGCGTGCATCTCCTTCCCGAAGTATTCAAGGAGCTTGTTCCCGACATTCTTGTGCCGTGTAACCTTACAAGTCAATGAGCTTATGCTGCTGTTTGTCGTCCCTAAACCACAAGAGATAATGTGGTAGCTTTCCATCGAGAGCGTAGGTTAACTTGTCTTCGTCCCGAGTCCATTCATCTCTTTGGTTTTTCGACCGAGGATTTAAAGTCAACTTGAACATCATTTTAGAACGTTGTTCATCGTCGCGCGTCGGCATGCGCGGTTAGGGGAAGTGGAAGGTATTGGTTTGTAGGTGGTTTTGAACTTTCAAGGGAGTAATCGGTCCACCTTCCACTACTTTCATTAATCGATTCGTACATGGAGTTCATGTACTTTATCATTCGGGATTTCCAACCACCAAACTTCGTTGATGTTCAACATCGGTATGAGTAACTAGTGATGTTAAACGTGTTGCATAATTTTTGCCGCCATGGTATCGGCAATCAAGGCTGTGAGGCTTGGAAATTTCTTTTCAAAAATGTCAAGCTACGATACACAATTGTTAGGCCCGGTAGGCGGGGGAAATAAATTTGCTAGAGGGGGTGAATAACACCTTTGCAATTTTAATTAAAATACCTTAATGGTCATTAAGCCAGTCAGCGATCGAGGAAAGTTGTAAGATAATCGGTAAGCACGGCGGAATATTAGTGACTAAGTTTGAGACTCACACAAAATCGGCAAGAAATTGATTTAGAGCTTGATTTTAAACCACAAGTATTTATGTAAATCATATATGCGAGGCAAAGCTTGTTTGGTTTAGGGAAATACTTATGATTCGACGGGGATGAGCTGTTTCTAATTTGTTGTGGTGAGGAGCAGTGACGGCAAAGATGAAAATAAAGAAAGTAAGAGAGACCAAGGGCAACGAGTATTTGGAGAGGTTCACACGGCGTGAATGCTTGCGCTACGTCCTCTACCAAGATTGAAATTCGAGATCTTGGATTTTGGGAAAAGATTTACTATCGGTATGTCCTAATTACATTACAAGTGCGGCCTTGCCAGGTTACAGGGGCCGAATACAGGATCTGCTTAGTGGATCTTTAAATGAAAGAAGCTGACCAGGTGTTTTGAGTGGCAAGTTAGACTTATCTACCACTCAGGGTGTGTGTGTGAATCTCAATCAATGCATTCTAATGATTGTCTTGTTGGAGAGAATGCTTACAAGGTTGATTGAGAAGTGCACGAGTGTATATCCCTAATAAAGTCTAATGAGTTTTATGGATTTGAAGACTTGAACCACGAATGCATTGCTTCAAGCACACTTCTTCTTCAATGCAATACACCAGCAACCTTCTTTATCTTGCGGCAAAGTCTTCTCTATATATACTTGAGGAGAAAGGAAGAGAGAAGGAACTAAAGATGCTTAGGATTGAAGAGGTAGAGATCGGAAAGAGGTTGGTAGGTGAGGATCATTTAATGCCATATCTTTGCAATTAATGCGGGAGATTTGAATAAGACATTTTCTACGCTATTGTCCCACGGCGGGTAAAAACCCCTTTGTCCCAACCGGTTACCTGCGGCGACGGACAAAGGACAAAGTAAGAGCTAAAAAGTGGCTCTTTGTGTCGATCATAGCGGCGAGAATGGTGTTGGCGGGAAAAATATAACTACTTTTAGCAAAGCAAAGTACGATGAAAGAGATAGAGATGTGACCAAGTTGTAGGCGAGGGGATTTTTATTTCAAGCACGAAAGGAGTCATCCAAACATAAGTCACCTATCTGTGAAGTATGTTTCTTTCAGAAAAGAGTTAACTCTAGCGATTACCGAGGCGAGATCCACGACTTTGGCCAAGGGGATAGTATCTACTTGAGAACATCTTTGAATTAAGCTGGGAGAGCCTCGGTAAGAGATCCAAAAATAAAAATCTAATTAAATTAGGGATTTGTCTCTAACTAGGCGTGTGTGATTGGGATTAAGCAATTACGAGTCCACGTATATTTTTGACCCAACAAGAAGCTTCCAATCGTGTCTCTTTAGGTTCCTCAATAGTACCCAAGTTCACACTTATCAAAACCTCCTCGGCGGCTTGGGCCCGGTTTTCCTCTTGTTACGAAACACCTTAAGGATTTCTTTAATGTATTGTTCATTTAGTGTGTTTGCATCTTGTTCAAATGATTCATTATTAAGCATTGTTAAGTTTTGAGTTAATTTATCATTTGTTAAGTTGGCAATAAGAGGATAATCGAGAAAGATTTGTCATTTCATTCAAAATAAGGGAAAGATGACATCGGTTACATTTTCATAATCCTCAAGCGTGAGGCCTTCGGACGACTCGAGAAGGGCCCCGGAATTCGAAGATTCTGGCTCGGCGTATAGACGCTACCGACTCGGACCCTATACTACTTATTGACTCGAAGGGGACTTGATAAGGGTTGGATCGGGATCTCACTCCTTCTT